>JAHWFP010207637.1:0-24239 GCA_023313725.1 Lithobius niger | reverse complement strand
TGTACATTTCTTACTGACCCTGGTTCGATCCTGGTGAAGGGAACTGTATATGTACGGGTATTTCTCCGGTTGTTTCCCGCCCGTTGCACGAGAGTTTAGAGGTATGAAGGGGTAAAAGAGGTTTAGAGGGTTTCCTCCGGGTACTCCGGTCTCCTCCCTCATGTGGCAAAAAACAACTGCCCTGATGGTGGTATCTTCCACTTAACATCTTCTGCTTGGCCCTTCAAAAAGCTCTAAGCTTATTGGCCGACACTTAGTATTCTAAGCTGGTACGGTTGTACAGAAGAGCAATATTTTGGGTATATTGATAATTGGTAGATTTCTGCAACAATTTGTTTCAACGTACCGAACAAACCATATGAGTATTTTGACAAACCTTTTTGATCTTCAAGTTCAAAGAAGTAACTTCTTTGTACGGCATAGTGTCTTCATATCCCATGGATGCGTGCTTCTGGCCCACACCTGCATCATGGAATCTATACTGCAATTATACCGTAATACAATTAATCAGCAAGTGAACAGGCTAAGACAAATTGGTTACAATTTCTAGTTGACCGGCATCTTAGTAAACAGGTAAACATGATGAGACAAAAAAAGCAACCATTTCCTAGTAACATTTTTCCCTTCAAAATCGCTGTTAAAAGTGATTGACCATTGAAGCAGAATCGGACTGGGTAGGAAAGGGCTCCCATGCCTCATGTGGGGATTGATGGGCACACCATGTGTTTTACCAGGAACTTACGTCTCACTAAATAGTGGTGGAGTGACCATACCTCCACCTCCAGCATCTAACAGGTATCGGGAATCAATGTGTGTTCCCAAGCAAGGTTCAGGACAGATACCAAGAAGCTTTTGATTTTTTTGAGAACCAGCTTTTAATTGTCGAGAAGGGTTTGCAATCGAGAGGGCATAAATGAAAACGCAAGGTTTGGATTTGCACAATCACTGAGTTAGAACTTTCAATATCAGCGTTTTCAAGATAGGCCTACTGTAAACCAGCAAGAAACAATTACCACCAGTTTTAACACACAAGGAAGTAGACAAATAAGTTATTAAAAAACACACTAATAGCATTAAAAAGTCATATCAGTTCAGTTAACACGACTGGCATCGACAGCCATCATTTGTAGAAGAATACTGCACCCCATACGATCCAATCACAAAACCCAACCAAGGCCTATTGGGAGACTAGGAACAACGAAATAACCCAACCATACAAAATCCACTAAAATACCTTCCTTCACTTCAACAGAAGGAGAGAGAAAGACAGGAGTGGATTCATGGCCGAAAGTAATCCCATATAAAGACGTTGGATGTCTGTCTGTTAAGGTTCTTTTGGTGTTTGAAATTGGCCGATGTCAAAATACTGTAAATCACAATTTTTTCCCAACGTAGTAGATACGCCAGTAATCAGTTATGGATAATAAATTTTAGGTCTACGCAAATTCATCATTTTGTTTGCACAATCCCTTTTGACTGTGAAGAACGTACCATAAATTATTTAATTTCTTGATTTAGAGCCACTATAGAATGATATAGTATATTAACCAACGATTTGTCAACATCGATATCTGAAACCAGAGTCATACAGTAAAAAGACACCAAAATGCAGAATGTACAGAAGGAGCCAACAAGGTGGCCTTCACTAGTCCAACGTCTTCGATATCATGAACTTCAAACCTAACGACTAAAACAATTTGCTTGTTCACCACTTCCAACATACTGGACATAAACCAGACCTCTCAAAAACTGCAGTTTTATTCCAGATCCCAAACACTCGTACCACAATTATTCTAGAAACCATCCCCATTTAATTTCTTCTCCACCCGTTCATAATCACATTTTACCCTCTGCACCAAAATATCAAGAATATTTCAAATTACTTCAAAAATGTAATGTTACTAAATTTCGCCAATAGTGTTCTCAGCACCAGCATATAAGTTGTGGACCTGCCCGACTTTCCCCACTTAGGCTTGTGCCACGAAACTGGTCACATCTTTGTCCCTCTGCTTTTTTGTGTTTTAACTGTGTCACAGTTCCGTATGGGCTGACACATTTTTCACAAAATTTTAGAATTTTAAATGTAATCTGGGCTTGACTCCAGGCTTCCCCAAGCGTGATTTATGTTTATTTAGTTAAGGGTTCGTCTTGAAAATGAATTAAAAGTGATTCGAAACGTCGAGGATTTACATTCTCCTTCTATACATTCTGAAATCGGAGTCGGTAATTTTACTCATCCATGTAACCTGACTATATTTGGATTTGAAAAATCGTATTTTGTTTCGAAATGTTTAGGGCATGGACACGGTTGTTAAGAAACAAGGGCAGCGTTACATTGCGAAACGTGCTCCTCCTTTTTTTGAATACAATTTCACCAGATAAACTTATAATGAAAAACTATTAACACAACGTCAAACATTTTTAAAACAAAGGCAAAACTATTAAAACAGAGGCGCACATCGATAAACAACGTTAAAAAATAATAAAACAAAGTCTGTTTGTCGAAATGTTTAATGCATGGCAAAGGTTGGTGAGAAACAAGCGCAGCAGAACGTTGGGGAACGTGCTTTTTCTTTTTTGGAATGCTTTCTAAAAAGGATAAAAGGAAAGGATAAAGTTATGATGAAAAACTATTAAAACAAAGTCAAACACTATTACAACAAAGGCAAAATCTATTAAATCAAAGACTGTTCAAAAATTGCATTACTGATTCCAGGGTTCCAAAATCAATATGAAAAAGCCATTACTAGTTTTTTTTAGACACTAAAAAACATCTTTTTAGATTAATGAATGCAGGGGTCCGGAAATTAGTTTCTGCATTTATTTACTTATTCCATTCTTTGCCATTTTCTCTTGATAGTTCTCCCATTATATTTTGAAAGTCTACAGACACGCTTGGGTAGGTAACGACGCTGCGTAAAACATTACATCAGTTAATTCATCACTGCTTAATTCAGTCACAAATAATTATTGTGGTAGCAATCTTTGGTATTGTATACTTACATACAACGTCGTGTCAAAGTCAGAAATAAGTCTACGAAACACGTGAGCTTGGTCTACTTCAATATTAACATAGGTTCTCCCTTTCAGTTCAAGCATTTTCTCTAAACAATGAATGGAAAAAATAGAAACAAATAAAAAATAAAATTAAGTAATTCCCAATTTACATTTAAAAATAATCTTATGGCCTACTTGGTGTGAATGTAAAACAATTGCAGTACGAAGAATTGGTATTAAACTTTATTCCAGGAAAATCTTCTATTGTTCCTTGGTAGCTAGTTGACATCTGCCAAATAAAGAAAATTGAAGATAAGAATACGTACCGGCATTTATACCGTTCTTAAGAAATAATCATAGTAACGTTAATTTCTTAAATGGACATTGATAACGAGTGTACAAATTAAACAATTATAATGCCATGGGCCAATCGTTCAGCCACCCGTCCATTTCATATATACTTTAATCTACGAAATTATATATTAAGATACAACACTTTTCCAAAGCATCTTCTCCAGTTTTAAATTCATGAAAATTTTTTTATTGTACTTCCAAAGTTTCACAAATTCTACGACAATTCCAGAACTCGCATGTCATGTACATTCAAAAAAAAATCCCTCATCCGAAAACTGGTGCTTGTTATGTGGTGTAGATCCTGTATTTTGTGATCCTACCTGAAGAACTGCACGTAAAGAGATAGCTGGATACTGTGGGGTTTAATACTAATGTGCAAATAAGACAATGTCAGCGGTCGCAACCGTAAAGTTGAGATATTATACAGGAGGAGGCATGGTGTAAGCATCTTTATTCCTTGTTATTTCTATAGGCCTAGGCTTATACCAAATCGAACAACATCATACATGATCATCAAGATGGCTATGAGTCTACAACAATAAACATGACAACAATTCTCACCCAACATTTAACATAAGAATAAGATCGTGTGGGCGCCCGCCCCCCTATAACTTCGTACAGTTAAACAAGAAAGCTAAATAGGCACGCATTTATTTAATACTTCTTGCAGTTATTTGTGCACAAGCAGCATATATCAGGGGAAAACTTCATACCCATTACAGTAAAATATTAAATTAAACTTGTTCCAACAAGGTAGAACATACTTGCGTATAGAAAATACTAAGTAAAATTATCAAGATTGGCAGGACAGCTAAACAGTTCCGTTGTTCAATACTACCTTTAAATGCTACCAGTAGCGACTAATCATGTTTTGATCCACATCGAAAAATCAAGAGCAAAAATACATAGAAAAACGTGATTGCATAACTTCAACAAGTCTGAAACCGATGATATTAGCTGGCATGTCGAAGAACAGTAGTTGTTTGTCCTTAGTAACTTCATTTTGAAAAAATTTAGCTTGCGCGGTAAGTGTCGTGAGCGCGTGCTCCTACAAATAATGATCAATTCATTACAGACCTTGATCAGTGTTTAAAAGTATTGGGTATACAAGCTTATCAGATTTTTAATTTTTTTAAATTTCGACCATTGTGTTTATTTGTGCAATTTTAGTAGGCTTCATTCTTTTTAAATCCTCCTATTGCTTTCAGCTAAGATACTAAGAAACTAAGATACGACACTATTAGAACTCAGTTCACTAAGTAACCCGCGAAGTGCCACGCTATCTCGTGATGTCATATGCCGTATTTATTTCAGCTTCATAACACTCATAAAGGAAGCCAATAAATACAGTTGCAATTCTCTTTCCGTTGCTTTTTGGACTTAAATGTTAGATTACCTGAGAGAAGAATTGAACCCTCCAACTTTGAGTGCAACTATAGAAGTCTTACTGCTTAGTCATACTGCTGGTGGGAAGCCAAATGACTGCATTTGGATTTCCATCCTATAAATACCTTGCTATCACATTTATTGTATGTTTTTTCATTATATTTGGTTTGAAGGTGTGTCGACAAGCATTCCACCAGTACCGATTGAGTAAGTGTTTGCTTATTTATGGGTGTATGTTAAATTCTGCCTGAAGCCACTTCTTTGAAATTTTTAGAAGAGAGGTGGGGTTTTAGAATTAGATCTGAAAGGTCGAGGGTTCAACTACCAGCTTTGGCAATCTGACTTTTAAGTCTAAAAGGCAATGAAAATAGGTTGGCATGTTTATTTATTTAACCCTAATTCTGAGCCCATTTTGCTTTATTCATCTAAAATGTATGGGAAAAGGTGAAGTGAGGGAAAAGAAGAGGAGCCATAAGTAGTCATGGATTTTAAGAATGAAACATTGTGTTAAAATCTTACGTTTCATATATCTTACGTTTCTTACGTTACTCTTCGTCATTGAACATTTTGTATTTAACTGCAAAGTTAACAGAGACATGTTACCATAAACAGTGTGTGGGCAATTTTTCTCATTAGCAAATAAATTTCAACTCTTTTTTTTGTTTTGACATGACTGGACTCCGGGGGCTGCCAAAATCATGCTACTCTAGACCCAAGCCTTATAGGACTCATTTAAAATCGATTCTGTCTCTTCCAAAAGTAGGAAGTTGAGTAGGATGTGGCAGACTCACAATACCACTAATTTAGTAATTGAAACTTACCCTAGTTTTAACTGTAGCAGTAATAGCTGAGGTATTGATGCCATTGTTCATCCATAGCTCGTCAAGGTCAAGACCATATTTTTCAAAAGGTATGTACCATAGATTGTCATCGCTGTACTTGGTGTCATTTATTCTTGTTTTCATATCTTGTCTGATGCTGTCCATGAAATTGGCCAAGGTGGAGCAAAAGGTGAAGGAGGGAAAGGTTATGCTGTCATTTCGAGTGATGATGACATCAACAGTTGTTGGTTCGCCTAAATACATGGACACTCGATCATACAGTTGGTAAACACACAGCCCCAAGCAACCGAGGAGAACAGTAAATGTCAAAAGTCTCTGCCACCACGATAGACCAGGTGAGAACAGTTTCTGTAGACCTGGTTCCACTTGTTGTGGTGATGAGGCATGCTCCACTTTTGGTGGGGGAAATCTCTTCTGAAAACTTATGTTGGTGTTCAGTGGATAAAATGACACGGAAGGTCTTTTACCTGCATGGAGAAGATGACATACCATGATGTGTAACAAAATATACTTGCCAGTGATACAGCCTAAGGTGGGGGTATTGACTTCAGAGAGAGGCACCCAGGTGTTTTATGGAAGGGGGAGGGGAAGTGGATACGAATCTAATTCATATTCTTTCAAATGCAAACTCATACTTAAACAAACTACAGAAAAAACTAAGAAAAAGAAGATGTGAAAGTAAAGTTATATCCAGTAAAAAATATAAGCTTGAGTAGGGCCACAATTGTAACAAAGTGATACACCCAAAGTTGAGGTACTTGAAAGAGCCGCACACAGGAATTTTGTGTAAGAGGAGAGGTTGGTAAACAAAGTAAATTGAAATTAAAATATAATTCGACTTCTCTCATATTCCAAATCGTACTTAAACATACTACCGAACCAATCAAAAACAAGTAGTGAAAATAGATAAAGTCAGACTCGGAACCGAGAAGTGGAGAGAGAACCCATCATGTTTTCGCCATTCGTTGAAGATACCTGAACCAACTTTATCCTTCCAAACGTGGTTCTTTAATTGTAACTCTCACCCGGGGGTTGGTATTAGCTAAGGTTTAGTGATTGTGGTCAAGAATAGAAACTTGATTGACGGCAATATTGACTCAATTTCGGTGCAGTTTTGACACTTTGACATTCCTCATCTTAGCTTCATATGACCTGAAGGCTGGATTTATACCTGTAGTTAAATGAAGAACAATGCAACTGCAGTGAGAGCATAAAAACAAACACCCGTCATGGCATCCTGGTGCTGCAGTGACATATTTTTGCTCTGACACTGGTGTTCGCTGCATTACCTGGAAGCTACAATGCGTATTTGTTTATACCTGGTGGTTAACAGTAGTGTAGGCAATGCAATAAATATTTTGACTGTGCTATTGCATTGTTGTCATTTTTAAAACACAATTACTTCGACTGTATAATTGTACGTGATGAGGTACCACATTGTGCTCACTGTGATGTTTTGAATTTTGATGTATATAGGAAATGTGATGGAGTTGTAGTGTGTAGGCAGTGCGACTGGAAGTGTTCGTATAAGTACACCCAGTAGTAGGAGCGTCAACATAATGAAACGGCTATGATTATTGGCCGTTGCCCATCTACAACGTGTGATGTATCTAATTTGTAAAATGTACAAATAACATAAATAAATAAAGCAAGAAGCTGCAACTTATTTCTGGCATGGCTACTTACGAGGAACAAAATTTGGCAACGAAAACAATGAGCTTCCTTAATTTTAAGTATGGTTTCGTTTTTAAGCTGAATAGTGGCTACAATCATTGACTTTAAGCCTAAGCATCATTCCCTAAAATGAACAGCAAGTACCGTTTTGAATAATTTTGCAGCCATGCTGAAAAGTGACATATTTATAATGAGTGTTTGGAGCAGTATTTCGAAGCCAATGATATAACAGTTGAAAAGAAACAGGCAGTTTTCTATTCAGTGCGTGGGTTCTTGCTTACTCCCTTTAAACTCAAATAAAAACCTATGCCGAAATTAAGACCACTAGAGTCGGGCCACTGAAAGAATGACTCGGCGCAAATCGAATATCACCCGTTTTTGCCAGTGGGATAGGTGCACCTTGCCGACACGTGTGTTTAATCAAGCCCAGACATGGCGGGAAATCAACTTCGTTAGGGAAGTGTGTAAAACTTAACACAGTCAAGCCCGGAAGATAGTTTAAAACTTCGTAAAATATTTCGTACCTAGGGTGAGTGCATATTGAGAGTTTAGAACTAACACACAAGACAGAAAATATAAGTGCTGTTACTAGAGTGAGGGTTTGGTATGCGTTTCATATAAGGTGCGTTAAACCCATAACCTTTTCCTGGCAAGAGATGTGCAGACGCCAGGAAAAAAAACGGCCACGTCTATGACCCATTTCGTAGCCCAATTCGTTCGACACGTCAAGTATTTAGGCGTATTATTGTAGACATGCATGCAAAACAACTCCCAATTGTTAACAAAGTGTTGGCAGAGTCAAAGGAATGCCTGGGGGTTTGCTGCAACAAAATCCATCATTGTGCCCTTATTTGTGGTAATGCCCAGCTGCTGATTATAAAGTATTACAGACTAAATTGAATAATGTGCATGAGGATTGGGGGGGGGGGGAGGCGTAGCCTAGTTTGCCAGGTTTTTATGGTTATAATCGTATTGCAAAGTTGAGAGAATGTGTGCCATGATGCCCATTGGATGATGTTTCCTTTTACAAATAGACTTAGGCCTAGCTGTTTTAGTAACGGATTGTAATGGCTAGGTATGAGTGCACCTTGCATGCATCTGAGGCAGTTGAGCGGAGTCACGACTTCGAAACTCTATGGTAACATTAAGTCATTCTCTGAGTGGCCCGAGTCTATATAAAACTCGCCAAAACCTTCTGAAACTGTGGTTAGAGCACTTTTGATAGAGGAAACATAAGGAATTCTAATCAATTGATGAGTCTGTGGCAGAATTATATCATATGAGCCAGTGAAAAATTGGAGGAGCATATACATGACGCTCATGTTAAGAGCAGCAATGACGGCTCCCAGCAGATGATTGCCAAGTACACATTAACCCTAGATTCAATTATTAAGCTATCTACAGCACTTCAATCTGCAGCCAGGGATTCAAAAACTTCTCAAACTACTGCAGGTACTTAAAATTGTCAAGGTGTTCCAGCAAATTCAAGATCAAGTTTTAACAAGAACAATGAAATTTCTTTCTAAGGTGCTTTGCGTTGTAAGCTGTTTGAAAGAATGATTAGCACACGACTAGTCTGGATGTTAGAAAATGCTGGTGTAATCAATGTAGCAAATATTGGTTGAGCCGATACCACTGGACCATCTATTTTGCCTTTTTCGTTGTTCCAGCCATTGCCGTACGATGTTCAACTTGAAGGCCCTTGGGGTACCTCAATACATGACCCATAGAGTAATGATATTTGTTGTGTGTGTGGTAGTGATGCCCAGGGGAAATTTGTCTACACCCTGCCAATGGGGAAACCCAAAAAAGTTTTTACACTCCACTCTACCCCTAAATTACCCCACCTCCAACGTTTTGAGGCTCATAATAACATTACCTTCTATAATATTAACAATAAGTACTGTAATTGCAAGAATGATCTACTAACCTATATTTGTTTGGAAGGATTAGGTGGATGGTTACGAAACATTTCACCTATTTACTCTATTTTTTTTGGGGGGGGGGGAACCTGTAAGTAAAGACGGGTACATTTCCAGACCCACGTTTATAGAACTCTTTAGTGTTATTTTGATCATGGCCTATCCTACACCCTGAAACTTAAGCCAGACCTTTCAGTTACATCCTCTTTTAGCTCGAGCCTATAATTGGGGACCCACGCCCTGACCCAGGCCATGCATTGATAGGAGACCCAAAACAGTAGAGTCAGCACACGCACAAAAAAAAAGAAACCAAAAAATACAAACAAGGGGTTAAATACCAAAAAAAACTCAACATTTTGGGAAAAGGGACTTGTTTTTACGGTTTGCACCGGGCCTCCAAAAATATAGTTGCAGGCCTAAGCTCGAGCTTGGAAGTCAGAACAAAACTGAAGTCTTGAACTCATTATTGTGAAAATATTCATCTTAACTAGGAATTGAAATAAACCATACTCACTTTTTGCTTTCCCTCGATATTCATTTAATTCAATTCGCCGGCAAGTCACAAACTGTCTTTCATCATACATTATGACTCTCGCATGCATCATGACTCAAGACTTGCCCTGTTGAATATGAAAAAAAATACATTGATTTCAAGTTGAATAGTGGGTCTATTTATCATAACTGTCCACATGATTCTGCCTCAAATAAATAAATTTGCACACAGAAATGCATACGAGTGACTAACAGAACAAAATTAGCAAAGTATGGCTCCTAATGAACTCGGGTTATAAACAGACAGTGGGTTGGAATATTGTAGTCTTGTTTGAGCTCAAACGAAAGTCTAATCGCAGTAATATTTCCCATCACTAGACAATCCCAAACCATGGCTGAGGTCGAATTTTGCCGAATCCCTCAAAAATTGTACAGGTTAAATAAAAGTATAATTTAAAAAGCCAATCAAACCAACAGGTAAAAGCATGTAGTAACACTGTGAAAGCAACATCATCAACAACAACAAAAAAAGAACTGAAACATAAAATTTACTTTACATCCAAATTGAAGACGTCATTCAAGCAACTGGTACACATAAGGCGTGTGAAGTGGTGTCTCAGGAACTGCAGGTTCATCTGCAAAAATCAAATAGTAAATACTGTTTAGTTTTACACTTGCATTACAGAGACGCAAATCCATAAGAAAAACGTTTGAAAATTTAAGTTGTTCAAACGAACCAAAAAAAAAAAAAAACATTAGTAGGCAAGCCATTAAAAAAGGTGCTCGTGAAAGACGGTCGGATAAATTAGCAGAGAACCAAGGGTCATTGCGAAAAAGCATGATTGGAAGGTTTACTGAGAGAGAAGTAAACAAGCCGGTGTGGAGAAAAGCTGACTGACTCAAGAGGGAAAATGAGATTAAGAAGGTAGACAAAATGTAAGGGAAGGGAATGTGGTAGGAAAAGAAAAGGAAGAAAGGGAAATAGGAGGGGAAGGGAAAATGAAAGAAAAGACCTTTAGCGGGGAGAGGAGGTAAAAAGGTTAAATGACTCTCACCGTTGTTGCTGGATGTTGAAGTAGTGCTCTTTTATGCTTTTGTTGCCTTGAGAAAGTTCCCCACGAGATCGAAATTTTTGAATTTTTAAAAAATAAATAGTCTGGTGAGTGTAACCTGTCAGACTTGCATGCTTTACATCAACTCGGACTCGCCACAATGTCTCCATCGAAAAATACTTACACAGTTTAATACAGCTATTTGTAATGTGCAGTGTTATTATAAAATGATTAAAAATGGTGTCCTGCTGCTTAAAATTGTAAAGGTCTCCAAATGTAACGTGAAAATAGTGCTTCTCAAATATCCGAAGCTACTATAGGTTTGGGTTGTGTCCAGACCTGCTTTCTTGTAGACTACAGCACTGCAGAGGGGAAAAAATTATTCAAAAAAGTTGATGCATTGTTATCAGAGAATCGCCTACCATGCTGTAGCAGTGGACTGCAAGGCCACAAGGTAATTTGACTTTCCTCGATGATGCGTAACTGCGGATTGCAAAGCAGTCTGGGCAAGAAGGCTCAATAATGTCACTAACCGTCTCTTCCATGTAGCAATGACGGAATTGTCCTATGCCAGGAGGCTTGAATTAACTAAATTAGCGCTCGAATTACGCCGTCTGAAAGCTGATTTGTACCTTACGTATTCATTACTGCATGGTCTGGTAGATGTTGACTTCTGCAGATATTTCGAGCTGCGTGCTAATAAACGTAGGCGTGGTCATTCTCTAACATTTGTTACTGGAGCGTTCCACACTGAGTGCCGGAAGCACTTTTTTGCTAACAGGGTTGTCAAGGTGTGGAATGATCTACCTGACGAGTTGGTGACAGCAACCGCGTTACTTTCTTTCAAAACGAAATTGTGGACTGTAGATTTGTCTAAGTACCTGTCTGTTTTTATATAGTTTTTTTTTCAGTGTTTTAACTTTTGTTAGTGCCATGCTGGCTCGTTTTACTGATATTGTTGCCATGTTTCTTTATTTTATTTATTTTATCTTTTTTAACTTGACCTCAGACTACTGGTCTGTTAGTTTTAACTTTACAACTCTCTTGCTTGTTTGCACATCTTGTTTTTATTTTTGGTTGCTTAACAACCTTAGGCTGCTTATTAGTGACCCCGGTCCATTTCAGGCCTGTGTGCACCAAATGTTTTATTATTATTATTATTATTATTGTTTTTATTGTTATTTTTAAAATGATATATTTTGAAACTGACATGTTTTAACACTGCTGCTTTTTGCATTTATTAATGAACTTTAACTTGTAAATTGTGCACATACAAATACTATTGTATTTCGTGCAGAGTGTGACAATAAACAGTTGTGACAATTAAACAACAATTATTATTAATGCACGAATAACGTAATAATTATTAATTACAGAATGAAACTACTAATCAGTCTTCTGGCCACAGCACATACACGACTTTATACGGCCAATTTTTGGAGAGACCTTTCAGTTTTAAATCATGTTCGTGTATTTTTCAAGAATTGATATCAACCTATCATTTTCACTACCTTCCTCACTCATGCTTAGTTTGTATGTTTCAACTGCATCATTGCTATATCCCTAATTATGTTGTTTAACACTGCCATTTCAACATTACAGGTGACTTCATTGCAGCTGGCACTACAGCAGACAGATATAATAAGTTTCTTTATATTCCTGTTGTTCGACTAAGGACTGCCAGATTTACAACAGTTACAATCATACTTGTGATTGGAGAGACAGTATGAGACGGAGAGACGGATTGCTATGTGTAACTTGTTGCATGATCAATATGACATGGTAAGTTATATTGGTATGGCTTCGTGGCTATGACAGCGGTTTCAAACTGCGCGGTTTAGTGGTGATCAAAAGGGACTTTTATTCGATTTTGTATAGGTTTTACATTGTTTTTTGTTCAAAAAAGTGTTTTTGATCAAAGAGCCTGAACAAATTTTGTGCCTTCAGATCATATTAAATAGAAATAAGGTGCTATGAAACAGATCATGAAAAGTTTACAACCTGGCTTAACAGATAACTATTGAATTAATTTTTCACTTACTTTGTATTTATTTAAATAAGGATCGTTTTTACAGCAACCTACTCTGAATATTCCAATACTGCCCAACACCAAAGACAGTTTATTTAATATTGAACGCTGTCAGCAAATGCTCCTGATGCTGAAATGTTGTTTATGAATTAAACTGATATGCATAACGTATCAGTTTTTTTCATTGCAATTAGTCATTTAACAGTTATGGTAAGCTGAAATGACACACCAGTAGCTTTGAACAGGCAACACTGAAAACATGAATTTTGTTTCGAAAGCGGAAACATACCTGTTATTGAGCAGCTAGTTTGCTTCAATATGGCTCCTACTAACGGCCCTACTAGCTCTAGCTGAATTAAAATCAATACTTATTTTTATTTTAACTATTATCCGATTCCTGGTCTACTATTAAAATTTAACGTTTGCAGGCGTGTCAGGGTTTGGAAGCTCGTTGTTTGTATAGTTCCCAGAACATATGTAAATTCATAGAAAAATTGTCTAATGATCACATAATGGCTTGGAAGCAGGGGGTGACAATATTGATTTAAAACAATGATGTTAGTTTGAATGTTTACTGTGTTTCTTCGATGAGATTGGCTGTGCTATTGATTCCACTGGACTGGCTTGTAATAAACAACATTTATATCATTTTGTCAACGTGGCAGTAGGTAAATTCTTTATAAGATCGACCAGAAAATTCTGCTGAAATAGAAGGTGGTGGAATACATTTTATCGGCTCTATCCACCAGCACGTAGCATTATAAATTCACATCATTGATCATTCTGAAAACTAGCGCAATCGATTGACGATCCAACTTGGTGTTACCTTTTAAAATTAGTTCACTGCAATGGCAGGAAACCTTTAGACTGAGGTTGGTGCTAATGACCTTGCTGTCGACGCGCCATTAAGCCTCATCCCCCTCCTGATTTATATTTATTACTAACGTATACATGTTCACATGTTACCAGTTAGTTTACTAGTGGAATGCTGTTAATTCCACCATAAAATTAAAAATGTTTTCCAACTCGACACGAACTTACCTGGCATGCCTTACTTCACTGACACGAGAACAAAAATTTATTGCTTTAGACATGAATATGGTCAGCGCCATGAGCCACTAATACTTCTTAAACAGTGGTTACGATTCGAAGTTGGATGTTATCCAGAGCGACTAATTATATAAGCACATCCACATGATGTGGGAGTGTCCATGTTGCTTAATATTTCATCTCTCGTCACAAGGTTGTCTGGGAGAGGAGCTGTCGTTTTCGTTTCTCAGATACAAGCCTGGCGTTATGGGATTCTCCGTAATCTCTATAACTGTGGCTTGAGGGGACAGATGCCACTGTTGCTTTCCGCTTACCTCTCAGGCCGTTCTTTTCGTGTTCGTGTCGGGGCGACTCTTTCCCGCCCATTTGTCTTGGAGAATGGTGTGCCTCAAGGAGGTGTTCTTAGTGTCATCTTGTTTGCTATTGGGATCAACCCTATTGCTCAGCAAGCTGCTGTTCCCCAGTCATTGTTTGTCGATGACTTCGGCCTGCGTTTTCGGGCAGCTCGCATGCAGACCTGTGAGCGGCAGCTACAGCTGGCGATTAACAAAGTCCAGACCTGGGCGGTCAGTAATGGTTTCCGGTTTTCTCCGGACAAGACTGTGTGCGTTCACTTTTGCCGCCAACGATCACTGCACCCAGATCCTTGCCTGTACTTGGGGCAGGCGCAGATTCCTGTTATCCCACAGGTACGTTTCCTGGGTCTGGTGTTCGATTCCAGGTTATCTTGGCTTCCACACTTGCGCCAACTTAAAGACAAGTCTTTGCGGGCACTTAACATCTTGCGGGTTCTGTCGGGCACTTCATGGGGTGCCGATCGCACTGCCATGTTGCGGCTCTACAGAGCCCTTGTCCGCAGCAAACTTGATTATGGGTGCATGGTGTATGGTTCGGCTAGTGACTCGACTCTCCACATGTTGGACACTGTGCATCACAGTGGCCTGCGTGTGGCGACTGGGGCATTTCGAATTCTCCAGTGGTCAGCCTCTATGCTGAGGCCTCGGAGCCACCTTTGGCCATTCGTCCGTGGAAGCTGGCCATTCAGTATGCTGTGCGTTTACGTGCTGTGGAATCCAGTCCTGCTTGGTCCATGGTTTTTGGGCCAGACTTGCGAGTCGGTAGACGCAGGGTGGGTAAGGGTAATTTCCGCGATAGGCTCCAGCAGTCCTGTCAGGAGATAGCCTTTGAAATGCCCAGCGCCTTGAGGCTTGGGGGGATGCCAGTGGCCCCTTGGCTTGTCCCAAGTGGCATTTTCATTTTCGCTCTGGCATCCCTCCCGAAGGGTTCCACTCTACCAGCAAGGTACTTACAGGAGTTCCGGTGGCTGTGTTCTCAGTACGCCGGTTATCAGCGGCTGTTTACTGATGGGTCGAAGTCAGACGCTGGCGTGGCTTGTGCTTGTGTTTGTAAGGGAGTGACGGTTGCCCATCGCCTTCCATCAGGCTGTTCTGTGTTTTCTGCAGAGCTTTTGGCTCTCGGTTTGGCGGTGGAATGGATCCTTGGCCTTCAGGGCACGCATTTCATTATCTTTAGCGATTCCATGATTGCCCTGGAGTCCTTAGCGAATTACAATCCTCGGAACCCCTTGACACAACGTGTCCAAGCTTTGCTTTCCCACTTGCCTGGCCAGCGGAAAACCGTGCTTTTCTGCTGGATCCCGGGCCATGTTGGGATAGGTGGAAATGAGCAAGCGGATTCTGCAGCGAAAGGGGCCCTTTCTGGCCCTCTCGGAAGGGATCTCAGCCTTGTTCCCTCGGACGCCTTTCCAACTCTGCGTCTGAGGTTACACGCTTTTTGGCAAGCCTCGTGGATGGACAGGACGGCAATAAGTTATGAGCTATTAAAGGCACGATTGAGGAATGGCACTCGGCGTGTCGCCGCAGTCGCCGTGAGGAGGTGGTGTTGGCCCGTTTGCGCATTGGTCACACTCGACTTACTGTTTCCTTTTGCGGGGGGTTGACCCTCCTGAATGTTATTGGTGTCGGCGGCCACTTACGGTTCGGCACTTCCTTGTTGATTGTTGCCATCTTGATAGTTTTCGTCGTCGTTTCCATCTTCCGCATGACATTGTGCGTCAATTGGGCGATAAGTCTGTCCTCCTGTCCGGTGTTTTTCAATTTTTGCAGGAGGTGCAGATGTATGACAAGATTTAGATTAGGGGTTTGAATAATATCTCTGTAATGTGTGGTGCAGTGGCAACCCGGACCACTACACTGTGACTGAGGTTGGCGCTAATGACCAAGCTGTCGACGCGCCATTAAACCTCACCCCCCCCCCCGCACAGTTGATTCAACATTCCTTCAATCTTATTTTACCAGAGCAGCACTAAAAGGCATAAATTACCCGCACGCGTGTCAAGTAGTGTTGAGTAGGGAAGCGAAACATGCTCTTACAGCACTAGTCAATCTTAGCTTGCAACAGCTATCTGCTTTTTTGCTTCATGCTCGTGGAATGGTTTTGAAAGTGGAGGTGCTGCATACCGGATTAATTGTTACCCGAGTGGTAATTTTCATCATCTACTTATTTGGTTAAAACCTACACAGCCTATTTTTAACGTATGTTATCCGAGAAAATCGTTACGATCAGTCCACTTTGGTCCGCGAAAACCAAATCAAGGCTACATCGTCCATGGACAAGGGGTCGAAATAACATGCGGAACATCAAAATTGCAGAATTTTGGATCTAAAAGGAGAGTGACAGCTAGACCACCAACTTCAAGCAACTATATGCACGAAAAACACCAGAATAGTATATTCAGACAAGATTTGGCAGATTGGCTTAATCATGCTCCTGCTCATGCTACGAAGACAAAAGAAGACTAATCCCAGGTGAAAATGAACAGCAGAAAATCTGCAGAAATGTAATGAAACTCCAAAAAAGCTGCAGATTCGACAGCAACTGCCAAAAAAAAAGTAAAAAATGCAGTAAACTGTAATAAATGAAGTTACTGGGTGTTCACAACCCCAATTTTTATCCATACCTTGTTGTAATCAGCTCAGAGGGGGGGGGGGTTGAGGCTTAATGGCGCATCGACAACTTGGTCATTAGCGCCAACCTCAGTCACAGTGCAGTGGCCCGGGTTGCCACTGCACCACACATTACAGAGATGTTATTCAAACCCCTAATCTAAATCTTGTCATACATCTGTACCTCCTGCAAAAATTGAAAAACACCGGACAGGAGGACAGACTTATCGCCCAACTGACGCGCAATGTCATGCGGAAGACGGAAACGACGGCGAACACCATCAAGATGGCGACAATTAACAGGTTTGGACAGAGTGCCCAGCGCAGAATTCCACTCAAACAAAAGTTAAACTTATGTCTTTAGCATGTAATCTTTTTATCCGAAGACCCCTTGTTTTTGATTAGACAATCAAGGTTGTACTTTACTTCCAAGGCTAGAGTGTCTATAATTTAGTCCTGTGTGTACTTTTTAGGTTGAATTCTAGTGACTAAAAACGCATAAAATGAGGTGACGAATAATTTCAGTTTGGTTTAAATTTGTTAAATTTTGTTTTCAGGATTGATTTGAAATTACTCGACCAGGTTCAGAATAATGAATGTTGTTCCCTAGCACCGATTTGGCTAGTGCTTACATACATGGTGTCAATGTTCTGAAAGAGTTAATGCATCTGTTTGTGAAGTGATCTTAACTAGTCTCTGTCGCAACCTAACTTGAGGAGAACCAAACTTAGACTCAAACCGAGTGTATACCTAAAAAGTTTCAGTTTGTGAGGCACATTCAAATGCACCACTCAAAGGATGAAAACAGGCGAAATGAGTTTCCAAGAGTGATGTACAAGTATTCCGTTAACGGTTACCCCATAAGAGGAATTGATACGGTGGGTGACCTATTATCTCAGGGCATTAACTGCCACTTCTCGAAAGCAGTGGTGCAGTTCTCCCTCCTCCACCCCTTGATTGGACGTTCATCCGTTACCTGACGGGTATTACCAAGAGGTTGGTGCACAAATTCATGGTTAAAGGAATCAGATTGCTGTTAAGACCTTACCAGCATGATTTTAGGGTTCATTCTTCTGCCCCCTCCCCACACCACGAAATGGCTGTTACTACTTCTCCATGGGGAGTGTGGACACATTTGGTTATTCCGGGTTAATATACCTGCCTGTTTAACTCTTGAAGATGCAATATTTCGTCCATTGCTGGTTCCCAGGAGGGGTGTAGTTTAGTAAGGTACAGAGCATGTCCTTATATCTATGTGAACCAGAATTATAGGACATTAGGCAACTATAAGCTGAACCATGCAGATTCCCTGGTCAAAGAAGATAGCACTTATGCTGTGGTTAAGCTTGACAAAGGATCCACCCACTGTTTGCACATTAGCTGCAGTAATCAAATTTTGTACAGAGAAAATCTTTAAAAGATTAGGTTGCAGCTAGAAGCATATACAAAATCAGTTAACAGAATCAGGGCAATGAATGTTATAAAAAGTTTTCCGGTTATGTACAGGTGGGATAGGTTGTTTATTTAATTGTCTGTAAATATATTTTTGAACTTTGAATTGGTTATGTCATTCCAATATGCTCCTTGCTCATTCCATTCTCATTGCCAGTTGCTGCAGGCAGTTGTCTCTGATTTAATTTTGTTTTAACTTAGTATATTGCTCACTTTAGCGTTTTAGTTTGTGTTGTTAATAAGCATAATCATTAGGTGTGTTTTTTATTGCAGGCGTACAAGATCCGACCTGGTAGACCAAAAATTAAAATTCCGACCTAGGAAGGGGGCGGGGCATGCCAGTCACAGGGAATCTTTAATATGTATTCTTCACCTTACCACAAAGTAGCCTCCAAATGTTATGCTAGCTTAGGTTTTGGTTAATATTAAGCACAGAGATAACCGCCATCTATCCCACAGTTCTAAGTGACAGCACGTCCATCAGCCTGGCAGCTTCATAGACCAGTGATGTCTGGGCTATGGTTCCGTACGAACTTAAGAGATAGGGTTTTATTTGCAAATCTAACTTACACCTTCAAATACGAACCTGTTTATCACTACTTCATGAAAAAATTTAAACAGAAGAATCTTGAAAATCTTGGCATGAAGGAAATGAAGAAGGCATTAGGCTTCACGCAAAAAGGTTACTACTAATGAAAATGGAAAGAGTTTGAAATCAGGGAACAAGAGAGAAGGAACAGTTGTTACTTTTATGGTATTGATCTGAACGAATGCTTTATTCAGCTATGATTCTATGACATAAACTCTGTTGAGCATGTAATAATACAATAATACAAAAAGATCATATAGAAATAATGGTAAGTAGTTTCCCAGAGATCAGGTCGAAAATCAGGTCGATAACAGCAACTCCTTCTTACAAAAATGTAACAAAAATGTTAAGATAAGATATAAATGTAGATTCCTGCAAAAGGACGATCAATTTGCAACAACATATAAATTCACGCAGTGCAGCTTTACATTGATTTCAAAATTTATAAAAGTATTTTTACTTAAGGTGGTTCCAAATTAAATAATATTGGTGTGTGCTGATAGCGGTCGAATCAAACTGTTTCTTACGTAGTAACAAGTCTTGAGTGGGACTCTGTAGGCTGTGTTCTAATTTTACTACTGAATATTATTCACGTCTAATTATAACCGCAGTAGTAAGAAACTGCTGTGTCGTCGAAAGATACCGTCTTGTTTCATATAATGATTATGTTTAAATAACAGTAGAAAGTGACATCAACAATCTTATAATTGGAAAACAGAAACTTGCTTCGTTCATTTCGACTCACTTTGTCTCAATGCGCAGTTGATGGGGGGGGGAGAGATGAGGCTTAATTGCGCGTCGACAGCTTGGCCAGTTGATGGTTGATGGTGGATAGTTTTTTTTTTGTGCTTGGGTAAGCATATGTCCTGGTGTGGAGTTGTCTTCTTGCATAAGCATAAGTCCTGCTGGAATTAGTTTGCTTTCGCGCATAGGTATATGCCCTGTTGTGGCGTATTTTTGCTCTTGCATTTGCATACTGTACATCGTGGTGTGCAGTTATTTTGTATTCATCTGTAGGTGTACGTCCTCGTGTCGATTTCTTTTCTTTTCTTGCATAGGCATACACGCACCCTGGTGTTTAGTTATAGTATCCTTCTTGCGTAAACATATGTTTTGGTGCAGAATTGGTTTGTCTTATGCATACGGGTGAATCTACTAAAAGGGGGACCACAAAAATGAACATACGTATACTATGGGTCGGGGGACATTGTAATGATGCTAGTTTAAATGACCTTGGATGGTCCTTCAAGGTCATCACGATGCTAAATTTTGAACTACACTTCGTAAAATAGTGGAGTAAATTAGAAAGTAGTAGAGAACTATAAACCAATGCCAATGTAAAAAAAATACAGAATGAAAATCGGTACATTTGGATAGGAGTTATCTGTGTGTTTTTTCGTCTTGCATAGGCATACATCCTGGTGTGGACTTTCTTTGTCATCTTGCATAGGAGTACTTCCTGGTAAGGTTTTTTTGTTAACTTGTGTAGGCGTGCTTCCTTGTGAGTAGTTGTTCTGTATTCTTTCATAGGCGTACATCCCGGTGTGGAGTTATTTTATCAGCTTATTTAAGGCTCAAAATAAATTCAATTATTTAAATAATAATAATCAACAAATCTCCATGTCAACAACACCACCTGCCAATTTTCCAACACCAATTCATCGAGTTCTTATCTCCAGCAGACAACCTCTAGAACATTCCATATACTTTCCAGCATTCCCTGACATGCACGCCTCCAAGCATTAGAGAAATGGGACACAATTACAAATTCTTGCCATGGGTCCTTGTGCCTCTGAATCAGTTTCTACTGGTTACAAAAAATCCTTCGTGAGTATAGTCAGAAAATTACGTTTGGAAAATGATTTAGTTTAAAATTCAAATTTGTCATTGGAAGTGGATACTTCACTCTGGGCTGTTACCCTTTTCAAGTAACTAACCAATGCACACTCTGGCATGAGCCAATCTGAATGATATACTGTACAGGGTGTCCCAGAATGTAGTTTGGTATTTCATTGTTTAATAAACGGAAACACAAAAGATATCAACAACCGATTTTTTTTTGGGTGAAAGCACAACTCACCAAGTTTAATACGTCTCCACGTGAATATAACACGTGATGGACGTAGGATATGTAAATGGTCATAGATTTTTCTGCCACAGAATTTCTTACATATGGACATTTTCGCATTGTGGGTTTCCTTGAACTGCTTCTTCAACCTAGTAATCGCATTGTTTTAGGTGCCTTACATCCAGGATACTCCCTATGATGGCGCCTTTGAGCTGCAATGACCGATTTTAACTCTGCTAGCCAGAAAACGTACATAGCATTTTGCTAAACAATCCCCATTTTCATAGAAAATCTGCCGTGCGTGCACCCTGCATACGGCTCATAGTGTGCACACACTGCAACACATGAAGATGCATTGGCCGTTGCAAAAACTTGTTGAGTTGTGCTTTCAGTTAAAAAAAACCGTTTGTTGATCTGTGGTTCCAGTTTTATTAAATAATGAAATACCGGAGTACATTGTGGGACACCCTGCACAGTACAATGGAATACTAAAACCGAAGTTGATTTGATACAGTGGTAAATCGTTTCCTCGGTTTAAAGATTAAAACATTCACTCCGGGGAACATGATGTGATTTCTAACATACCAGATAAACTTTGGTGATCTGTCTATGGGAAAAGTATTGTCAGGAACTTACCATGGTTAACAAATGAAAGCTTAAATTCATTAGGTTTGCTGCCTTATTAAACATGATGGAAAGCCAAATTGGTTCAAGAAGGGATAAATAAGTATGGATGCAAACCTATTTACGTTGCCTTTTGGACTTAAATGTCAGATTGCCTGAGGCAAAGTCCGAAAGGCAACGTACATAGGTTTGCATCCGTATTTATTTTAGTGTATTAGTTTACTTTTCAGTGTTTATGTGTAGGTGTAGGTGTAGGACCTAAAGGAGTTAAAACTTCTGTTTTTAATTGGTTCGTACACAGCTTTTCTGATTCCATTTTTTTTTCCTAACTAGGCTCAGATTATTTTTTAGGGTCTAATGTGTGTATGTAATGGTGTTTAGATACTTGGGAAACTTGTGTAGCACCTAACGTTGAGTAACTTTTGCAAGTGCCATTGTAATGTAAGTACATTTCGTTATAAGCATATTTTTTTTTGTGTGTGAATGTATGAACATAAATGATAAATTTGAAATGGTAGGAACTGTTTGTTTATTTTTAATGACAGTAGGCATTAATATTGTTAAAGGTAATGTAATATGTGGTAAACACTGCCGCTTACAAGGTGGACATTTTTGTGTGTTAAGGATTAGAAATAAAAAGTGGGGATGCTTTTTTTCGTCGGCAGGGGGAATTTTTTTGCAGGAATTTTGTATAGATTGTGCACTGTGATTGACTGATGCCAGCATGAATCGACCACACTGTACTAAGTTTAATTTATAATTTTTAAGCTCGTTTGAGTTTTTATACACTTACTATCGATGATTAATGCATCTTGAGTGCCTGTTGGGGTTTGACTAATGCTCAGTTGTGATTCTGTAAAAATTATCTCTCGTTTTTCCTTGTATAAATCATGAAATGGTAGTAACTTTTCAGGTCCAAAATATGAAAATCAGGCCATTAATTTTCGAAATGTTTGGAGAAAACATGTATTTATTAACTCACAGGATGTTAGATAGCTATGAATAACAGACGCTTCAGGAGTAAAAGACATGCAAACGCCGACTATGTTGATAGATGTTGATAGACGTGAGGGTAATACATGCTTTTGTGTTGTGCATGTTTGTACTTGTTAGTTTTACCTTGGTACAACTGGAGTATCAAACAAAAATTGTTGTTTCAGTTTAGTTTTAGTGTACGTGAGAACATGGGTTTCCCTTCCCTTATGAAGAACTTTTAAATTTCCTCGCAATAATTTTATTAACTTCTTAACATTTGATAGGGATATCAAATTTGGTGCATTTACGTAACTTGACTTTTGTTTCACAGAATCAAGTTTCGTAGTTAAATCAAGTTTGGTCTCGGTTAATAAAGGTGGGATCTCGGTTTACATCTGTATTTAGTAAAGAGGGTGAACAAGTGCTTTTTGTGGTGTGCTTATAATCTTGTGAAATTCGATAAAAATTAATTTTAACATAGTTTAAACGGGACGGAAAGCCAATGGGCTCGAAATTGGTTAACTAAATACGGATGCAAACCTATTTACGTTGCCTTTTGGACTTATATGTCAGACTGCCTGAGCGGCGAATCGAACCCAGGACCTCTGAAATCAAAGGCCAAGGCCCTACCGCTAAGCCAGACTGACACGGCCTTTGATTTCAGAGGTCCTGGGTTCGATTCCCCGCTCAGGCAGTCTGACATATAAGTCCAAAAGGCAACGTAAATAGGTTTGCATCCGTATTTAGTTAACATAGTTTCCAAATGTTAACAATAAATTCAATTTTTTTTGGTTACATTTTTGTTGAGTTCTCAGAATAATAATTTGATATCATTAATGCCACAGTGATCTGAATGCTTGCAAACTCATCCTGATAAATTTAGCTTTAGACTACTTAAATATTTTAGTGAATTTGCTTGACAGATCCTGTAAGGCATCGAACAAAGTGAGTAAAGATAGTCCTAAAAAAAAGCCAAGACTTCCTCCTACGTCACTCAACAAGGCTGCAAAGCTGTAAGTGAAGCTCTCAGTTACAGTCTGGAAAGTATTATCTGGAATGGCAACTATAAGTTTGGAGTGACTCGGCCCAATATTCTTAATGATTGGAGTCGGGTAACTATATACTGTCTCCCGGCAAATCTGTCTCTTCTTATGGCAGTTGTGGACATTTTCTTCATCGTATGCTGCGTACACTTGATGGATCGCATCATGGACTTCCTCTAACGTTGCACATGGCCTCAGATCGGTTCTTGAGTTGATAAAAGGGTATCTGAAATAGGGACAAAATATGACCGTAAGGAAATTGTTGGGTGTATATAGTAACTAGTTTTTAAGATGGTTAAAATTACTTTTCAAATAAATAATAATTGTGTTAAATTTGGGGTCAAAGAATAAGAAATTAGGAACAATGAATGAGGAACGATGAGTAAGGACAAAAGAACAAGTAGTAACGAATAAAGAATGAAGAACAATGAATAATGAAAAAGGAGATGGGAATAAGTAATCAAGCATCAAAGAACAAGGAACAAGGAAGAAGGAATAAGAACAAGACTTAAAGAACAAGGAATGAGGAACACGAAACGAGGAGTACTGAACAAGGAGTAAGGAACAAGGAGTAAAGAACAAGCAGGAAGGCACAAGGAACAAGGAACGAGGAGAGAGGAAGACGGGATCAAGGAAGATTGAATAAGGAGTAAGGAATAAAGAACAAGAAACAAGTAGTAAGGAACAAGGAGAGAGTAACAAAGACTCAAGAAACAAGAACTGA
>JAHWFP010207636.1:142189-177809 GCA_023313725.1 Lithobius niger | reverse complement strand
GGCCGGAAGTTAAACGTCATGGGTGGAGAACAATTATCCGGGCGAAAGATGCAAGAGAGAATGGGAGCGAGGGGTATGGACGCGGCAGTCTTTCGGTGTCATGCAGGACGGCGGCGACCTGAAGAGGCTTAGGCGGTTACGGGAAGATTGCGGGAAAAACCCCGGGTGGAGCGAGACGGGACCGGGAATTCGTGATGAGGCACAGAAAAATGATGGATTAGGAAGGCCAGTGACCGATGGTGGATCGGCCAATACCTGAAAGAAACGGCCAGACGAGGTGGGGAGGTCTAAGCGGCAGGCCGAGCTGAGCGGAGGCGGTCTGAAGGCGGCGGCAAGGAGGGTGAAGGACGGCAGAGGAACGGGGGAAGAGCCGTCGATGGGCGAACCACGGAGAGCCAGATCGGTGGTCCCAATACGACGCCGCCGCCCCGGCTATGGGCAGATCGAAGAATGGGAGGTGTCGTGGCGGCGACAGGAACAGTACGAGTAGCGATCCCGGCTTAATGGCGACGTCCCGGCTACGGACGGCGGAGGCGTGTTGAGTGTAGGGATCGACCGATACAGAAAAATACCGATCCGATCCGATACCGATTTTCCCCTCACACGCCGATCCGATACAGATCCGATACACCGATACAGATATACCGATACAGATTTAAAAAAAAAAGTCAATGGGTCAGAAAGTCAAACGCATACTTCATCATTATGAAACTGGTGTGCAAGAAAATTAAATTTCTAATTTTTTTTTCTCAGTGGTGGCAGATCCGCAAGTGAACCTTCGACTGTAAAAAAAAAAACCCCAGAGTACACTGCAGATAGGCCTAATCCCAAGAAGCCCTGCCCTGATTCTGGCAATGCACACACGTTGAATTCACTAAGCTGCTGTGCAGATGACGTCATGGGACATAAGCGATGCTATGCAGGAAAGGTTTCTCACAAGCTAGGTGGAGTAGCCAGCGTGCACGGAAGTTGGTCGTATCGGCTAAAATATCGGTAAATAAACACCGATACAGATCCGATACCGATACACAAAAAATACCGATAATATCTGTAAATACCGATACCGATATTAATATCGGTCTATCCCTAGTTGAGTGGGCCGTGAGGTGTGGCGGACGAAAGACGGCGAGGGAGCTCAGGCAGGGGCCGTCAACGGACGATCCAATTCACAACGGCTATTCAGAGCAGTCCGGTGGGGCGGTTATCAGCTGGATGAGAGAGGGTGAGGCTAGTAACAAACCCAACTCGACGGCAACGTCCCAGCTATGGGCAGACCGGAAACGGGCCGAGGAGCGGAAGGCTACTGCCGCGGTGTGGCGGACGAAAGACGGCGAGAGGGCCGAGGCAGGGCCCGTTGATGGAAGATCCAGTTCACAATGGTTATTCCGAGTGATCTGGTGAGACGGGGTCTTCAGCTGCTTGAGAGAGGGAGGTTAGTAACAATTCGGGCTCGACGGCGACGTCCCGGCTATGGGCAGACCGGAGACGGGCCGAGAGGAGCGGAAAGCTACTGCCGTGGTGTGGCGGACGGAAGACGGCGAGGGAGCCCGAGGCAGGGGCTGTCGTTGGACGATACAGTTCACAACGGCATCCCCGGATGGTCCGGTGAGACAGAGTCTTCAGCTGTTTGAAGAAGGAGAGGCTAGTAACAATTCCAGCTCGACGGCGACGTCCCGGCTATGGGCAGACCGGAGGCGGGCCAGAGGAGCGTGCGGAAAACTACCGCCCCACAGTGGCGGACGAAAGACGGCAGGAAGCCTAGGTAGGGGCCGTTGAGGGAAGATCCAGTTTCAACAGGTACCGTAGTAGGTCCGTTGAGATGGAGACATCAGGCATCTGGGCGAGAAGGAGAGGCTGGCAATAATTCCGGCTGGATGGAGACGACCTGACTAAGGGCAGGCCGGAGACAGGACGAGACGGCAAGGCGGCAAGAAAGAGGGCCGGTGATGGGCGAACCTGGACACAACGGAGTCTGGACAGCAAACGGTTGGGTAGCAGCCACTCCGAGTGAAAGGCACCGTCCCGGCTATGGGCAGACCGGAGACGGCCCTAAAAGCACGG
This sequence comes from Lithobius niger, assembly GCA_023313725.1. Classification (NCBI taxonomy): domain Eukaryota; kingdom Metazoa; phylum Arthropoda; class Chilopoda; order Lithobiomorpha; family Lithobiidae; genus Lithobius; species Lithobius niger. The sequence continues at coordinate 175,748 of JAHWFP010207636.1, read as the reverse complement.
TGATTGAGGCAGGAGGCGCGGTGACGGGACCTCAATGGCAGCGCCGGCCGGAGGTAGACTGCAGCGGGCGAAAGTCAGGGAGAGGGTGCGGGCTGAAAGCTTGCAGAAGAAGCCGGGGGGGCCAGTTGATAGACATCCATGATGGCAACGGGAATTCAAGGGAGGAAGACCAGGCTCGGAGCTGGAGGCGACGGTGGACGAAAGAAGAGAACCAACAGAACGAGCCGCGTTAGCGGCTTGAGACAAAGAGATGGCGACCGCTCGTAGCCGCCAGCTTATATGTTAGGACCACGCCCGCGCATGCGTGGTAGGGTAACTGAGACGGCCATTTAAGTCTCAAGCAACCAGCAGCATCACTGAGACAGCAATGCTAAAATTGCCAGGTACAGTACTTTCACAGCAAAGAAACTGAATTTAGTGCTGAGCGGTAGACGAGGATTGTTGAGCCGTTGAGTTTTTCTTTGTTGAATAAGTCAGTGAAGAATCATAAGAGGTCGGGAACAGGGGGATCGATTGGATTAGTTTTCCTTGTGATACACCAATGAATCCATCTGGACCAGTGGCTGCCATACATTCGGTTTGTTGAATCGCTGGTCGCCTTTGAGGCGATGCGTTCGGCTTCCTCACGATGAATTCCAGCCTTCTTGAGTAGCTTGATGATAGTAGCCATCCGTGTAAGTTTACGTTGGCTAGGTTCGGGTGGAGTTTTGATCCTTTCTGTTGCGATAGAAGATCGGGAAGAAGGGGGAGACTTCTTGGAGTGTCGACTACCAGGTTTAGAAGGTGGGGGAACCATGGTGCTGATGGCCAAAGAGGTGAGACTAGGAGAAAGAGGCTTTGGCTTTCTTCTATTTTCTGAAGGACCTGCGGTAGCAGTTTGAATGGTAGAAAAAGGTATGCGTAAAGGGGGTTGTGCCAAGGGTACTTTAGGGCGTCGACTGCTATTGCTTTTTCGTGCGGGATTGGGCTGATGTAGTGGGGAAGTCTGGCATTGTGCTTCGTGGCGAACAGGTCTACCATCGGTGTGCCCCAGATGTTGAAGAGATGTTCGCAGATGGATTTCTTGAGGCTCCATTAGCCTGTCGGAGGTTTCCGGCGAGATAAAGAGTCTGCAATCACATTCCTGTTGCCTGGTATGTGTAGTGGGAGCAGGGTAATGTTGTTTATGATGCAGAGGTTGAATATTTCCGAAGTAATCCTGTGAAGGAGTCTGGATTTTATTGCCCCTTCCTTGCGGATGTAGGCCAAAGCTGCGGTGTTGTTGGCTTGAATCTGGTTCACTTGGTTTTGGATTTGGGTCTGAAAGTGTTCGAGGGCCAGTTGGATTGCTCGTAATTCGAGGATGTTGATGTATTCTTTGTTGCTTTTCGGCCAGCGCCCCGAGATTTCTTGGTTGTCCAAGTGGGCTCCCCACCCTTCGTTCGAAGGGTCTGTAAAAAGGAGGCAGTTGGGTGGAGGTTCGTGGAGGGGTAGTTTTTGTCAGGTTTGTGATGTCTGACCACCATAGGAGGCTTCCGTGGGGAAAGTCGTTGTCGAGATTCTTCTTTACATCTGGCCGTTCTTGGTAATCCGACCAGCAATCGATTCGGTGGTGGTGAAAGGGTCTGACTATCCATCGACCGTAGGGCACCAGTGCATCCTTTTCCAGATGAGGGAGTTCCTCTCGGAGTGAAAGGGAGGGTTGCTTTCGGAGTTGACGAATGTGATTTAATAGGTCTTCGATTCGTTCCAATGAGGGAGAGATTCTTGCCGATTGTTGATTGAAAGAGGCCCCTAGAAATGCGAAGGCTTGTGCCGGGGTTAGGCGTGATTTGCTTGGTTTACGCCGAAGCCCGGTTGATTCAGCAGGCCGATTGTCTGATCTCTGTTGTGTAGTAGGCGAGAAGGGCCTTGGTTGTAGAGAGCCAGTCGTCTAGATAAGCATTCACTCGGATTTGGTGTTGGTGTAGAAAAGCCAGGATGGGTTTTAGGACCATGGTGAAAACTCTTGGTGCTGCGTTTAAACTGAAAGAGAGACAGCGGAATTCATAGACCTTTCGGTTGTAAATGAAACGGAAAAGGTGGGTCGTAGCTGGGTAAAGGGGAACATGAAGATATGCATCCTCGAAGTCGATTGAGACTGTCCAGTCGTTTTGTTGAAAGGATTGAGGGATTGAGTCGAGTTTCCATTTTGAAGTGGTCGTTTGAAATGAATTTGTTGAGTGGTTTCATGTTGAAAATGAGCCGAAGGCCTCCGGATTTCTTTGGTCGAGTGAAGATCATGCTGTAAACACCTGGGCCTGGGTTGTGGCATTCCTTGATTGCTTTCTTTTGGAGAAGTTGAGATATTTCGAATGTTAGTGTTTCGGAAACTGGTCGGGTGAATTCCCATGGGGGTATGCCGGCAAGGGAGGCTTTGCGAGAAAGGTTGAGCGAAAGCCGTGTTTGATGATTGAAAGGATTTCTGTGTTACGGGTTATTTTTTCCCAAGCCAGTAAAAAATGGCGGAGTCTTGCGCCGACTGGAAAGCAGGAGATACGAAGGACGTCATCGTTGGCTTTTAGGAAAGGAGCTTCTGCCGCCTGGAGATGAGAGGCAGGTGCGGCGATCGGGAGTTGCTGCCCGCTTGTGCTGGTTGCGTTGTTTGGAGCGTGAACGGGATGATTGGTCAGACCGAAAGGGCTGCTGTTTGTTTTGAGGGCTAGGATCTTCATTTTTACGATTCGTCAAGTAGAGGGAGAGGGCTTGATCCAATTTTCTGATGGTGGACGTGGGCTCGGATTGTTCCTGTGAAAGGGACGGTTTGACGATTGGAGTTGTTTCCGTTTCCGAGAGATGTCGAGATGAGGGGCGAGAGTTGGGATTAAACCCCGAAAGTGGGCATCCGACTCGTGGACCGGCTGATGCCGAAGTCGACGTCTGGTTGAATCATTAAGGTTGTTTGTAGATCTTAATGCAATTTCACGTAGAAGCAGGGTGTTGTTAAAAAGAGCTCTTGTGGCCTAGTCTTCTGAAAGAGTTGTGAGATGAGAGACGAAAGGTTGTGAATCTCTTCAGGGCTGGCATCGGCTGAGAGCTTCTCGCACAGAGAGTTGACAGCCATGTTTCAAACATCGGCCTGGGAAGCAGCGCGAAGGCTCATTCATAAACACTTGTCGTTCTCAAAAAGAACAAGTCGGGACTTCTGCTTTCTTCGGGATGGAGAGTGCTGTGCCAAAATCCAGTTTGACTTTACTGCAGAGAAATTTGCACTCCGTGTAGGTGTCGAAGTTCCTGGGGTTCGTTGCGCCATCGCCGAAGGGACAGAAGAAGCTCGTTTCACAGCCCGTGAGTGGAGCGGGAGGCTCCTTGTCTAGAATTAGCGGCTCACCTTTACCGAGCAGTGACCCTTCGTTGTGAAGGAGGCATGTCAAGAGGGTAGTAGATTGACCCAGCAGGCTGCGTGGCTTGGAGTCGCGGTCCCGAAGGGCAAAGCCGAAACCTACCTTCAATCCTCTATTAATCACCGGAGCGTCGGCGGACTGGGACGGCTTGTTAAGGAAGCAGCCTGGCATGGTTTCCTCGACCGTTTTGAGCAGAGAGGCTAAGGGAATAGTTGGATCATCGTTGTTTTCGTCGTTTAAGTGTACTTTCTTATGTGACAAAGGGGAGTCTGAGCCAGAAGTGATGACGTCTTGGGGTCGGCAGGAGTCGCCGGAGCATCAGTTGGCTTTTGCTTTTTTGCCGTATTAAGCGAGAGCTGAGCAGAGCACTTTCGGCTTACGTGACTGGCGGTGGAGGCGACCCAGTCACGAGTGCGGGCATGGCGTGTCTCATTCGAGTGTTTCCGAAAGACGTCTCATTCGAGTGTTTCCGAAAGACGTCTCATTCGAGTGTTTCCGAAAGACGGAATCAACAAGCTGATATACTTCACTACAGGTTACGCCTTTCCGGGAAGAGTTGGACGAGCGTGAGAACCAAGGGAAGAGTTCGTGGTCGGCCTCTCAGTAGGAATCTCTTGCAAAGCGTAAATCCTTCTCAAGACCCGAAAGGAAGGGAGCAGGAGGAGTCCATTGGCCAGGTTGAAGCGGGGACTCATCTTGAAAAGCCGAAGGGGATCAGACGTCGGTAGCGAGGTCGAGAGCCGAGACCCAACAGTCGCCAAGGACGAAAGGCTGAGCTAGAGCACGAGAGTGAACAGCAATGGAAGCGGAGCCTTTGGGAGCGGCCCTCTTCGGTGAAAATCCAAATTCCAAATTGCGAAAGGGCAGGAAACGGGAAATGAGGTGACGTGTAGGAACTTCTGGAGGAAAATGAATGTCGAAAGCATTCGCGCTCTCGCTTTTATAGAGGACTGCGCCGCGCAGGCGCAGTAGAGGCATGCAAGCAGGCGGTTATGTGCAGCTAAGAAACATTCCATTCCATTGAAGACAACATTCCATTGAGAAACATTCCATTGAGGACAATGTAATGCTAAAATTAACAAGGTTAAGAGTTTTCGGCAACAAGAAAGTAAGTATTTAGAAAGTATCAGTATCGAAAAAGTATCGGTATCGAAAAAGTATCGCGATACTGATACTCAGATTGATAAAGTATCGGTATCGAGTTGAAAAACCTGATATCGCACACCCCCGTTCGCTCTTGAGGTTTGTGCATTACACTCTTATGGTTTTTGGGCATCAGAAGGCCTGAAGTTTACTCCTGTGCGCTCTTGAGGTTTGTGCATTACACTCTTATGGTTTTTGGGCATCAGAAGGCCTGAAGTTTACCCCTGTGCCACCCTCCCCCCCCTTTTTTTTTGGGGGGGGGGAGGAATCTAAAGCCAGTTACGTGGTCCTGATTGGGAGTTGTAATGGAAATCTGTAGTAGTAGTACGTTTGACCTGTGATGGCTAATTGGTTCATGCGTATTACATAAAAAACATTTTGCCGGCCCCCAGTCAGGCCGGCTAAAAATGGTTTCCTTTGCTGAAAAGTACAATACCTGTCAATTTTAGCATTGTTGCCTCAACGATGCTGTCCTTGCCTTGAGATTTCAGTTCACGACGGCCGCCTCAGCCACCCGATCGCGCATGTGCGATACTCCCTATAAGAATGGAACCCAATGGGTTTCGGCATCTCATTGTCTCAAGTTGCATCATAAAGTGACACCTGAGGGGAGGCAGGGTGGGCCTGAAGGTATTGTACTTTTCAGCAAAAGAAACCATTTTTAGCCGGCCTGGCTGGGGGCCGGCAAAATGTTCTTTCTTTATGCTGCAAAGTACAATACCTGTCAATTTTAGCACTGACAGGCTGACCTCGTCAAATTAGGTGGCGGGTCTGTTTTGGCTGAGTACCCTGGGGTGTTGAGGCTGGCGTTGTGGTTTTGCCTTGGTTAGGCTTGGTGGAGGAGAGGTCTCGGGAGCCGAACCTGGCAAAACCCCCTTCTTCCCTAGTAACAAAGGGTGATTTGGTTTTTTTTTTTTCTTTTGGAAGAGGGTTTGGAGGAAGGTTCCTCGCCCCCTTTATTATTAATTTTTTTTTTTTTAAAAGGGGTTAATTTAAAGGTTCAAAATTTCAAAGAAAATTGTGGGGCTTTACCTTTTCTTTCCCGGGAGCGTGGATCCTGTTACGTTGTTCTTGGAAGCGTGGATTGAGAGGTCCGTTGAGGGTCCCAGGTTCAGGAGTGCGGACCAGCAGTGTGTTCATGAGTAGGGATGAGCGTTGGGTTGAACGGAATGGAAGGTTGGGGCCCCGGAGCTGCTGATGAAGGTACAGGATATTGTTAGCGCACAGGTTCATGGAGGTGACGAGTTTTGATCTTCGTGAGGTGAGAGAACAGGTTGAATTCAAAGAGTCAATAGGGGGTGTGGATTTTAGAAACTAAATGGTGATTGTGTAGAGGTTAGGTTTCTAGGATAGAAATTTTGAAGAGCGGCCTGGGGGGGGGGGGGGGGGGCGCACAAAAGATGAGATTTGGATAAGACAGTTTGGGTCCCAAGGCCGAGACGAGAGTTCAGGATTGGGAGGAGGCGTTGCGAATTCGAAAATGACACCCTTTAGCCTTGTGGCGGCAGAGGTCACAGGGAAGATCAATGGACTTGTGGCTGGAAAGTTGTGTCATGAAAGGGTGCATGGGAATGAAGGAGTCAGAGTTGTCGAATTGCCACAAGGAGAAGGAATGAACCTGGAGATCCGTGGTGTTCGAGGTAAGTGTTTCCCACGTCTCGGTGATGTTTACGTGGAGAGAGAGGTCTGTTGAGTCAAAACCAGAGTTTGTAGAGGATGAGGAGTTTTTAAGTGGACCATAAGCGGGGGTGGCAATTACCGACCTAGATGGGAAGGACGGCGTAGGGATCTTTGGATCCGAGGGACGAATGTCGAGCAGAGGCTGTCTGAGGCGATTAGGTCATTTGTACGTTGGGCGGGTAGATTTCGGGAGAGTTAATTTGGTGAGAACTCATGGTGCCAGGATGTGGGGTTCGCAGCGACCCAGGTGGGGCGGTGGGGAAATTGGGCGTGAAGCTACTTGAGAGTCCAGGAGCTGATGGGCCGAAAGGCCTAAGAGGTTGAGGTTTTCGGCTTGAAGAAGTTTGATTTGTTGTTGTAGTGAAGAGATTTGAGAAGTCATAGAGTCTACATGGTCCTGTGTGGCGTCAAGGAAGGGTTTTACCCTTTCGTAGTTCGCCACAAATTGACGCTAGGCTCGTTCATTGAGACGTAGTTTATGCTTCAAGGTGGTGAAGTTCCACATGATTGATCTTGGGTGGAACCTTCGGAACACATACGGGAGGCAGGTCTTGAGAGGATGCGGAGTCAGGGGTTCTGGAAGTCGGTGGAATGAGGTCGGCGAGGTTAGTAACTTCCGAGTCTTTCGTAGGAGAGCAGGGTGAGATAGGGACGTCATCAGCCATGGAATCTTGAATTCTCTAAGGGCGGGCAGTGTTTTCCCCTAGAGGTGAAGAGGTGCTATCAAAACCCGGTGACAGGGTGATCACAGGTGTGGTCTGTTTTACAGGAGAATCTTCCTGAAGAGAGGAATTCCCATCAGATGCTTCGGAGGACGGTACAGCCGAAGAGTGGTCTACTGGCTCTCTAAGCCAGGAGACGAGGGATGCCGGCCGGAAAACTGAAGGATGATGCAGGAGACGACTTCCGAAGTGTTTTCGGTATGGTTTGGAGTGCATTTTTCCTCAGGATTTACGTCAGCAGGGGGGATGAGTCCGGATGAGAGGTAGGAGAAGGCATGGTAACTTTAGTAGGAGTGATTGAGATGGATTGTTCTTCCTTAATCTTCTTTAGGAGGTGCGCCCTTTGATTTCTTTGTTTTTTTCCGCAGGGCCGAAGCTTGGTGTGTTGCGGCGATGAGTCGCCATTCTGCTAATGGAATTGTCACGCAAATTGGACAAGGCACGTTGTAGAAATCGCCTTTTCTTGTGAAACTGGCACACCGTTCTATGGGGATCACGGCGTGCAGGGTTGCGTAGGCCAGGGCACGAGCATGAGCCAGGATCTTCGATAACTGGAAGTCTTCCTAGGAACGGGTCCTTCCCGGAAATCTTTGAGCTTGTTTGATTTTTACCATGGTGTGGGTACGAGACGGGTCCCAGAGAACGCTAAGCAGATGGCAAACAGAGACGCGATCTTGGAGGCGGGAAAAACTAGAAAGCGGAAGCAGAAGCGACAGCGAGGTGAAGGGAGCCTCGGTTTGAGGCTGTGGACTTCCGGTCGCGAGCGGGAACGGGGTAATTCAGCGACAGGGAGTCGTGATGATGGACTGTCGGAGGAAAGGCACGGAGACACGCCGAACCAGGCGCGCCTGACAGGAGTCGGATGTCGGAACGAAGGCCAGAGACGGCTGACGCAAGGATCGACCGGGAGTGGGCTCCCAACCAGCAGGACGGAAGGTCGAGACAGCCGTGGGACCCCATAGTCCCGGGGAGAGAGGTGTCGTTTACGGACATGAGGGAATGGGCGACGGTTTGAAATCGGAATGACAATAAAAGTCGTGAGGCACCCTGGTGGACTGTGGCATGCCAAGGGAAGAAGCGACAGACGGCACGTCGTGAGGGAGGGCGGCAGCGGCCAAACGTGAGTGAGCCGCGGCAGGGAGTGGGAGGAACAGCGCTGCGACAGAAGGAGGCGACAGACGATGACCACGGCAGTGAGCGAATCTGAAGGGGACGGCTTCGGCGATAGTAGCCACCGGGGCGGCGAGCCCGGATGAGGAAAGGTGTGCGACAGGCGTTAGGGGAGCTGGAGATAGAACGGGACGACATGGTAGATTGGGCGCGTGTTCGTACCCAGAAGAGTGACGAGCCGGGTTGGGACGGTCAGTGGCGTGGAGGGGAAGCAGAACCAGTGGGTGTCCGAACGAAGGGTCGGATGAGGCACTGTCCGTTAAAAGGAGTGACAAGGGCACGGTTCAACATGGTCGTTGCGATGCCAAGATAGTCACCAATGTCACCCAGTAAAAGAGGGCATCGCGGAGTGAAGGAGTGCAGAGCTTGAGCCCGGGTCAAAGCGGAGCCCAGATGGTTCAAGAGTGGGACGATCCCGGAAAGATACGGGAGTGGGCCACGACATCTTCATTCGGGCCGCAGGGAAAACGTCTGCGGACGTAAGGAGGCCGAGGAGACTGAACGAAGGAGTGACGACAGGGGCTACGACGGCTTCGTTCCGGCGTTGGGGCGGTAGTGGAAGTAAGGGAAGGGAGGCTGAGTCCGGCCGGGTAAGACTGACGATTCTTGAGTGGGGTGGGCCCGGCAGCATCGAGAAGGAGCCCACGGCAACATTAGGCGTAGGACAGAAAATCTGTGGAACGAAGGGGGAGGGGGATTGAGGCTTAATGGCGCGTGGAACGAAGGGAACTGGAAGCCGGGTCCAGAAGGGTGAAGCTAAAGCGGTACAAGAGTGGCTACTGGAAAAGGATGGGGGAGGGGAGGGGGGGCACGTCTTCATTCTAATGTAGATTTGCGGGGCAAAGGCGAAGTAGACAACTCGGCCCAAGGCCGAGCTAAGGGTCCCGAAGCAGGATGACGCGTCCCCAACGGCCGACACCGGACGATAAGGAGGGTGGTGTGGTGATAACCGGGATAGGCGTGGCAGGGCGAAGCGGTTCGGGTGTGGGACGAATCCGGGAAACGACGGGAGGGAGCCAGGACCTCTGCATTCCACAAGGACACGAGGCGAAGGGAGTGTTGTCGTTGGGCCGGACGAGGGTCGGCGAGGACCTCAGCGGTTTAAGAGTGAAGCGATCCCGGGAAGCCACGACGACTTCATTCCATGTGGACGACAGACTCGACCAGGTTGGGCGAGGGTCTGACGGTTCAAGTGTGGGCGATCCCGGGAAACGATGGGAGGGAGCCACGATGACTTCATTTCATGTGGACGACACCGGAAGGCGAGGCGAACGTGTCGTACGGACTCGACCAGGTTGGGAGAGGGCCTTACGGTTCAAGTGTGGGGCGATCCCGGGAAACAACGGGAGGGAGCCACGACGACTTTATTTCCTGTGGACGGCACCGGACGGTGAGGAGGCAGTGTCACACGGGGCAGACCAGGGTGGATGAAGACCTAGGCGGTTCTAGAGTGGAGCGATCCCGGGAGGCAACGGGAGGGAGCCACGATGACTTCATTCCATGCAGGTGACACCAGATGGCGAGGCAGCAGCGGCGTAAGGACTCGGCCAGGATATGCGGAAGCCTCGGCCGTTTAAGTGTGGAGCGGTCCAGGGAGACAACGGAAGGGAGCCACGATGACTTCATTTCCTCTGGATGACACCGGATGGCGAAGGCAGCAGTGTCGTACGGGAGAGACCAGGGTAAGTGAAGAGCTGGGCGGTTCAAGAGTGGAGTGATCCCGGAAACAACGGGAGGGAGCTACGATGACTTCGTTCCAAGCAGGCGTTTCAAAAAGCGAAGCAGTAGTGTCGTATGGGCCTGAGCAGCCACGATATGGAGCCAGGCGCCATCAAGCGGAGCGTAAGCCCCGGGCTTGATGGGATGAAAGGTTTTCACAGGGTTAGAGGAGGATAGACAGCAGCCGCGATGGCGGCTTGAGACAAAGAGATGCCGAAACCCATTGGGTTCCATTCTTATAGGGAGGATCGTGCATGCGCTATCCGGTGGCTGAGGCGGCCGTCGTGAACGGAAATCTCAAGGACAGCATCGTTGAGGCAACAATGCTAAAATTGACAGGTATTGTACTTTGCAGCATAGAGAAAGCAAGGTTTTGTTCATTCAATTTAAATCATGCAGTGCTTTCTTTCAATCCATTTTCTCGAAACTTGTTGGTCTACTGGTTTATAACGAGAGGCACCCGTTGTGTGTCCCTTTCTGGGGAATACATTTCTGGATGGATTTCATCTTATCAATGCGGTGAATTTGCAGCCCTTATTACTGTTATTTTGCACATCAAATCTTATCACTGTAGCTCAAATGGACTCCAAATTTATAACAAGAGTTTTGGGGCCACCTTTGAAGAGCTGCAGTGCCCTTAGGAGCATTTCCGGACACATGTTTATAGGATTTTTTATCTTTCCTTTCTATCATAGAATCCACCCTTTAAAGTTTGTGTGAAACACCCTGTATCTAAATGTAGAGCAAAACTCTAGTTTCCTGCAAATAAATAGCAGGACATCAAACATATATTAAATTACGACTGAATAACTTTATAGATCCCATGGTGCATCCAACGATGATATTGGATATGACCTTGGTGCCTTTTTTCCAGGTTATTCCGTTTCTGACTTTTTACATGAGTGTTTTAGACCACTAGACTAAATCTGAAAAATGTAAGGAAATCATTAATTAGCACCAACCAACCTTCACGAATGCGAATTGTGTGGCACTCGCCGCCATTAGGCCAGTAGACATTCAAATTGCCATTATCAATTACCTCCACGCCGTGTAAACACAATTTTAGCAGTTGTGCTGCTACTTAATGTTAGAATATTCTTTCTTTGCAGCAATCGACACTCCAATCACGTAACGAGACTAGTAGCAGTATTTCATGCTTGGGAGGAAAGCCCTTTTAATTCTGCACACAACTGCTCGTTTCTACCTAGTATGGTTCACGAATACGACAATTTGTGCATCAGGGTTTGTCTGTCAGTCGCCATCTTGGCGAGTAGTGCTAAAAATCGAGTTGCCAACTGCTGAATTTCTTTCGCCATTTGGCAAGTAGCGACCGACATTGGTGAAGGCTGGCACCAACCCAAAAAAATAGAATGAAAATTGGTTCATAAATGTGAAAGGCTGTGGACAAATGAAACCATTAAATACGCAAAATGTGTCAGGCACTGAAGCAACTTGCTCTAGTTTTATTTGTTTCACTGCTTGGGACGTTGTGAAGGTTTGGTTCCCTCGTAAATGCAGGGCCCAAAAAGAGATTAGATCTGGGGGTCACTGTAAGCTGAATTTGCTAATCACTGCGAATCATTCAATTTGAAAAACTTGATCTGTATTTACAAGGGAATGAGGCCTTTGCAATGTGCTAGGCATTGAATTAAACTGGAGCTAGTTGCTGGCTGACAAATTTTGCTTCTTCAATAATGTTTTCATGCCATATGTCCAGAATATTTGCATTTATGAAACGATTTTCATTGTGTTTTTTTTTGGGTTGGTGTTAATTAATCATTTCCTATCTCTATCAAATTTACACTAGTAATCTAATCAGCTCAAGTAAAAAAGTTAGAAACTAAATGACCTTGAAAAACGGCAGAAAGATAATTTCCAATATCATCGTTGGATGCTCAATGAACGACTTCCTATAGAGATGTTCAGTCATATTCAACATTTTAATGTCAGGCTGTTAATTTGGAGGGAACCACACTTTTGCCCCACCCTGTTCATTATGTCGTTATGTTTTATAGACTGTGTCGTGGAACTTACATTAACCCTTTAAGGACGGGTGCGCCCGAATGCGCCCGCTGTATAATCATTGTTTCCAGCTCTTCTACAGGTCATATCGAAAACTGCCAGCTAATTACAGTAAAATTTTAACTGGGATATGAAAGCCAGATCATTAAGGATAAAAATGACACAGGTTTCATTCCCTTACCTCAACTGGGTGACAAGCTGCGATTTTTTTCTACAAGTCAGTTACAAGTTCTTAGCGCGCATCCTTAAAGGGTTAATGTAACCTGAAACATTACACTGTTGCTTAAGAAAAAAGTTCTCATTCGCAGTGATTAGCAAATTCAATGCTTTTACCATGCCAGCAACGTTGTTTTAAAAGCATTTCAAGATCTGGTCAGAGCATGATACGACCTTTTTTTAAAATTTGCGAGTTCTTCATAGCTCTCATAGACTTGCAGCGTTAAATTAACCATACATACCTCCTCCTTGATTATCTTCCGAGGCCGTGTTCTCTCTTCCAGGGCCAGAAGGACCATCATTTGCAGGTGGCGGAGGAGGGGGTGGAGGCATAGCGGGAAGAGGCGGTGTTTGAGGAATTGTATTTTGTGGAAAACGGTTTGGTGGATACACCTTCAGGAAAGATAAATAAAATAAGAAATCTGGCTAAGCCTCCATGATGTAAAAATAACATTAAAATATTCAAGTATGGTACCTGGTTGATGTTTGTTTCAATTGCTCTTATGAAAATATACATAACCTATTTTAATAGCATACTCCTTCTGCTATGCTGCTTGTACTAAAGAAAGAAAACTCGGAGCCTCGTCAGTGTCGCCACCCACTGCGCATCCACTCTGCGCAGCCTACGTCTATATAACCTTGGCGAAGCCTGATGATTCATCTTTTATTCCTCCATAGTGCTCAAGTGGTAACAAAGAGGGTGGGAAGAAGGTAAGGGATTGTCATCATTTATCACGGGCAGGGGGCTCAAAAGCACACTGACCAACTGGAATAAACACACTACAATACCCAGGCCACCTGGTTAATTTTAGTTTTTGTTTGTCTAAACGAAAATATACATTACCTTTTTTTAACATAACAGTTCTCCCCCCCCCCCCCATGGAGCTCTATTATCCCTAGCTTGAAAGTTGGCTTCCCGTAACTGGTCTCGTAACTCACTGCGCATTACAGGAACTGGCTCCGTCTATACAAACGGATCGCAGCGGAGCACAGCATCTTTCTTCCAACCCACATGAACCTAGTCCATCCGTGGGGAGGCTAATCGTGCGGATAACAGGTAATGTATATTTTCGTTTAGGCAAACAAAAAGAACATTCTGCCGGCCCCCAGCCAGGCCGGCTAAAAATGGTTTCTTTTTGCCTAAAACATACTTAACCTGATAATAATAGCATTACATTCCTCGAATGTGATGTTTCCCTGGAGGTTTCTTCGGCTGTGCAGCCGCCTCCTTACAAAAGTGAGAGCGTGGACGCTTTCAGCATTCATTTTACTCTCAATGTGCCAGGCGGTGACTCGAGAGGGGAGGTAGGGCGGGATTTAAGTCAAGTATGTTTTAGGCAATAAGAAACCATTTTTAGCCGGCCTGGCTGGGGACCGGCAAAATGTTCTTTCTTTATTGCCAAAACAACTTAACCTGATAATTTTAGCATTATCAGTTGACCTCGTCAAATTGGTGGCAGCACCGTCCGACGGGTGCCCCAGGATGCAAGCAGGCTGTCCCCCAAAAAGTTGTAAAAACTTCGTACTTTGTTCAGAACAGGTGATTTGGCTTGCTTCTATCATGAGTGGTTAGCTTCCATCGTGGTTTGGCTTGCTTCTGCTTCGTTCTGAGTACTTAAGGGGGATTGACTACTGTACTGGCTGCAACGATGGGTCCCAGCCAGTGTAGTCCGCTATCTTACTCGACATTTCCCTCAGTTTATGTGAGGGGGAAGACGATGGGTTACCTCAAGTTGCTGGTGCGTGGGTCGCTTTTGTTGGAAGGCTTTATAGTGGGTTGACGATGTGGAGATCGTCCTGATGGTATTAGGCATTAGAATCCTGTGTGGTTCCATTGCTGCGGAGATTTCGTTAGCTTGTGAGTCAGTGAGAAGAAGTAGTTGGACAATGGAAGGGCCCGGGTGGATGTTAAACGACTGGCTGTTAGTCATTTGTACTCAACCAAGCGGGCTAGCAGAATTGCGGTGGGCTTTGAGAAGTTCGAAGAAACTTGTGTTGGGGTCTTCAGATGTCAGGAGAGCTTGCATCTTTTGTAGCGAGTGACCTCGTTCTAATCTTTATTCCTTTCTTTTGGCGGAAGCCAGGTGCATTGCAGCAATGACCCTCCATTGGGCAAGAGGAATCGACACGCAGATTCAACATGGAGCGCTGTAATTCACACAACGCCTGTGAAATTGGCACACATCTTTGTGAGGGTCCAACCTGTACTATCTTTTGTTTTCTGGGCAATTGGAGCTCCCTGGGTCATCGATGACCAGAATTCGGCCAAAGAGGGTGTCTTCAGTATCGGAGATAGTTTTGGCATGTCGGATTTTGACCATTCTGATGAGAAGAATTGTAGATTGGAGAATCACAGTCGCTTGAACGTGTAGAAAGGGTGCTATATAGCGATGCGGGCGAGGAAAGAGGGACGCAAGGAAATCGGAGGCCGTGAAGAGCAACCAATCCTGGACCGGAGCCAAGAGGAAGGGCGAGTTCACCAGAACGAGGCTGAGCTTTCGCGACAGGCTAGCTTGAAGCTTTCGTGACAGGCTGGAAGGAAAGGAGTGGTAGGCATATCACGTCAGTGGGAGAGGCAGGTGATCTGAGCAGGAGGAGAGCTTTCGCAACGAGGAAGCTTACGCGACCAGGGTGATGGTTTGTCGGGGTTCGGGAGTCGGTGGAAGACTGCGTGTAGGCGGGGTGTGCGTTAGTTGAATCCGGCGCACCTGGAGTCTACTGGAGGCGAGTAGGCGTGCTGGGAGACTTTCTGTGGTCACGGTGTAACAGTAACGATGAAAGAAAAACGGGGAGTTCAAGGTGAGAATCCCCGGAGCGGCATGGCGGCTTGTGGGAGGGGGGGAGGGGGGCTTGGCTTGCCGGAGATCTTTAGAGCATCCTGTCGTCCGTGATGAGACAGTCCCAGTCGTGACCGGCCGATAGGCGACCGGTCAGATTAGAGGTCGAGAGGTCACCTTCGTTATAGGAATGAACCAAGACGAGGTTCATAGGCCAGTATGGAGTGGTGCACGCGAAAAGGACAGAAGGAGGCGAGGTTGTCAGCCAACTTGAAGTTGCATGACGCAGAAGACGGGAGCAAGCGGTGCAACGACGGTTTCCACAGCTTCCTCCTACTCCATAAGCTAGGGCCTTAGTGGGCCTCCTTACCTTGATGCTATGGCTCCATAGTATGTACTCTGTGTATTCTATGTCTTTATTAATGTATTCCAGTAATGCTATGTACTTTGATGTATGGTCCAGCCCCTGGAGATCAGTGGTCAGGATGGCTCTGGCCTTGCCTGCCTCTAGGGGTAGCTGCTAGCAGAGATGGCTCA
Organism: Lithobius niger; assembly: GCA_023313725.1. NCBI lineage: Eukaryota > Metazoa > Arthropoda > Chilopoda > Lithobiomorpha > Lithobiidae > Lithobius > Lithobius niger. The sequence goes on along the minus strand of JAHWFP010207636.1, from coordinate 160,400 downwards.
TGGGATACTAGGATATAGTACAGGAAGTTCCTTGCACCACCAGTGGCAGCTACTGGCTGCAGCTCTAGGTACTTAAGGCCTTGCAGCCCCTTGCAGCCTCACTCTGGGAGCTAGTCCCTAACCAGCTAAGAACTCTTCCTGAAGCGTGCCACTCTGCAAGAAGCCCTGATCAGAGTATCCTAGAACCGCTGGACAACATTTCCTAAGGACAGACCGCGTGGCCCTGGAATAAATCCTGAAATTACCATCCTTTCTGGCGTTCTTCCTTGTACCGGGCACAGCAGGGTTGCACAAGTGGTGCATCGGCCGTCCATTTTTCATCTAAGAAAGGACCCATTTCCACCAAGTAGCCCTTTTGGAATGCCGGCAGTCATCTTGGGTGTTCCATTTTCACCTGGGACCCCAGCCTTCAGTGAGTAACCAAGAGACAACCTGAGTAGTTGTGAGTATTGTGAACTGTGTTTGGGATAGCAATAACTTTTATATTGCAGTGAAGAATAGTTTGGATCAGTCAGTGTTTTTTTTTATTTCTTGGAAGATTTTGTGTGGGCCTATGTAAGCTAGTGCCTTTTGACTTTTACCTGTTGAGACTATCTTGATAACCCTTGGGTGAGTAGGCTACTGAATTTTAGCCGCGAAGTGATTTTCCATAGCCTATAGGCGTAGACTTTCAGTATTGTGTGATTTTTTTTTTTTAGACCCTGAATCTTGAAATTTGAGTTGGGACCCAAATAAAATAGGGAGAAGGCCTAGGACTAGAAGGGAACAAGAGCTAGAATGACTACCCCTATTTTTCCACAAGTTGTGCAATCACCATTAGGGGTTACCCCATCAAGATTAGCAGCTCAGTTTCCTCCAGCTAGCCCTAATGTTCAAGTGACACCTAATTTGGGTTTGAATACTACAGCAGCAAGCCTACATGTTAGTGTGTCAAGCCCTACATTGACTTTACCAAATGTTAGACAACTATTTTCACCTGTTACAAGTAATACTAGTGTTACAGGTGTTCCATTTGTGTCAGCGTGCCCTCAAATGTGAATTTGCCTTTTCCACCTCCTTTTCCTCCTGCTTGTGTAGCTTCAGTAATAACTATTGCTAATTTGCAGCGGCAGCAGGTAATTCCAGTGACCCTAACATGGACTGACCCCTCTGGACAAGTTCAGACATGTTCTATTCTACCAAATGACCCAGTGTTCTAAATGCTTGGCAAGCCTTCAGTGACTGTCTTCAGTGCCAAATTATTCTGTACCCTTGCCTGGACCAAGCCAAGTGTCAACTCAAATGCCTACTTTTGTGCCAAATTATTTTAGCAAACCTTTTACTGCTGGTAATTCTACTGACACTGCCATCTTGGATTTGAGTGCTAAACTGGATTCAGTTGTTAGTTTTTTATGGGGAGGTGCAAGTTCTGCAAGTAGGCCTGCTTCAAGTTTTGCACCTAAGCCACCATTAACTTCAACAACTAATGTTTTCAGTTCACCTGTTATGACAATTAGCAGTAATCCAGTTGGTAGTAGTTCAAATGTTGTTAGCTGTTCATCACAGAATAATTACCAGAGCTGTTGAAATGTCAATACCTTTGCCTAAAATGGAAGCTTTGAAAATTGGAGAATTTAATGGGTTGAATGACAAAATTCTCCCCTTAGCTTTTATTATGAAATTGGAAAGAACTTTAAAGGTTAGAAAGGTTGATGAGAAATTATTTATCCACCAAACTGTTCCACCATGGTTAACAGGGGATGCTGTTGACTGGTTTTTGGCAAATGAACCTTTTTCAAGTTGGGAGAATTTTAAAACCTTGTTTTTGGCTAAGTTTGAATTACAATAACATGGATATAACCTAATTGCTAAGGTTAGAACTATGAGAATGCAGGAAAATGAAAGTTTCATTAAGCATTTTAATAAATACACAGATATTTTACAGAACACTGGTGCTAGATTTTGCAGTGATTTTGATCAAATTGAGGCTATTTTGGAAACACTGAATTCGACTTTTCACATGCCTATGATGTCAAGAAAATTCACTTCTTTGATAGATTTTAAAATGCAAGGTCTTTTCTTGGAAAATATGATTCAAAGGAGACAGGCTAATCCAATCCAAACTGGAGTTTCAAATGTTGGTAACACTAGAAATGGTAAGAAATCGTGGTAGAAGTAATGGAAATAACAGCACTAGTTTCTTGCCTAAATACGATGCAAAGTACACTTGTAATATTTGTAGTATGGTTGGGTGGACTTCTAAATTCTGCCCTAACGGGTCAAATCACCAGCAAAATTAGGTTGCAGTTAGGAAAAACAGCAGCAATAACAGTAATTTGAATAGTAGCAATGGCCGCGGAAATGGACGAACCTTTTTTAGTAGCCGTGGTCGTGGTAGTAATAACAGCAGTGGTAGTCGTGCACAGGGAATGTGGTGCTCGAAGTGTAAAAATTTGTCGCACGAAACACAAAACTGTCGTGTAAATCCCACTATTGGTTATCCTCCAAATAGAAGCACTGTTGCACAACTTCAAGAAATTGAGTTGGATTCTGATGCACAGCAATTCGTGCCAAAAAACCCGAAAGCCATCCAGTTTTAGTCGGTGAAGCTGGAAGTGGCGTATCTTCTTTTCAAAACAGACCAATTCCTAACAGAAATTGTCTAGGCGATCTTGTTGAGCCTACACCAGCACCATGTGCTTATTTTTCACTTAAATTCGGTAAAGAATATGTAGACGCCATATTCGATAGCGGCATTACAATGTCCTACGTAAATGTTTCACTGAAAGATGACTTGTTAAAAATGGATTGTGAATTCACGCAATGTCCTTATCGGGTTAGAGTTGTCAATACTCGTTTCATTGAGTGTCCAGGTTTCGTTTTGGCTACGTTTCAGATTGCGCAACAACCTGTAACCTTTCCACTGATCTTGATGGAAAATACAATCCAGCCAGTAATCCTTGGCGTAGATTTTCAACAGTCAATGGGTTTACAGCCAAATTTCACGTCAAACACTTGGTTTTGGCAAGATAAACCTTCGAAAATCTACAAACTGAATCGGGAGCCGGGTATAAACGAAGTCCATCAGTCCCAGGCAACTGCTACACCCATAGAACCAGATGAATTTTGTGCCACGGAGCAAGACATTCATATTTAAGTAAATGAGAGTGACGTTTTGACAAATAACAAAAAAGAACAGTTGTTCAAGGTATTGATGAAATATAGATTTGTTTTCAGTTCGAGAATTGGTTTAATAAGCCCAGTTATGGATATTGACGTGGGCGATCACCCACCAATTGCATTGAAGCCCTATCCAGTTTCCAAGTTTAAAGAATTGCAATTACGTCAGCATGTAGATCGGATGCTGGTGAATGGGGTTATCGTCCCCAGCACGAGTGCATGGTGTTTTCCGGCGTTTATCATTCCCAAGAAGAATAACACCTCGCGCTTTGTGATAGCAAACAATAGATTGAATGAAATAAGCAAGATGCAAAATTTTCCTACCCCTAGAATTGATGATATGGTGCAGAGGTGCCCTAAGAGCATATATCTGACATTATTTGATCTAACCGAAGCATACTGGCAAGTAGGGGTGACGAAACGAGCAGGTGAGGTGTCATCTTTTTGCACCCCGTTCGGAAATTTTACGCCTCTCAAAATCATGTTTGGTGTTAAGCAAGCACCAGCGTTCTTCTGTGCCTCAGTTTCACGAATGCTCGCCCCTCTACATTATCTGAACGTACAGAGCTATTTTGATGATATCTCGATTATGTCGCAGGAACTCCGATTGCATTTGATGGCGATCGAAGACAAAGGATTTAAGATAAACATAAAGAAGACGGACTTTTGTAAGAAAGAAATAACCCTATTAGGTTATAAGGTTACGAGTGATGGTGTTTTGCCGAATCCTAGTAAGAAGGAAATTCTGGAGAGTTGCCCATGCCCCAAAAGCATTAAGGAGCTCCGGAAATTTCTCGGTTTGACGGGTTTTTTCCGTAGATTTGTGATGTCATACTCGGCCATTGCAGCGCCTCTTTTTTCGGTGCTGAAAGGTAAAACTCCGAAATTTGTATGGGAAGCGAAGCAGGAGCAAGCTTACCAGAAAATCAAGAAAATGTTAGTAGACGCTCCCTTGTCAGCAGCGCCTGATTATAATCAGCCTTGGATAATTATGGCGGAAGCATCCTTCTCTGGGGCTGGAGCGATTTTATATCAGGTCGACCCACTCACTAAGGAGAAGAAAACCATAGATATAATCTCTAGACATTTGACAGTGGCAGAACAGGGATTTTCTAATAGTGAAAAGGAATCGATGAGTATTATTTGGGCAGTACGTAAGTGGCGTAGATGCATTGAAGGTGGTGTAATAACAATTTTAATCTATCTTAATACGGGTATTATTTCTCGTTATGTGCATCACATAGATAATTTACGTGAACAAATTGAAGGTGAGCGTTACCCAGTTAGTGAAGCGGATTCCGAAGAATTTTAAACTTCTATCTAAAAGTAGTTACTATGTTTCTTCTTGGTCTTCTTTCGGCCAGCAGTAATTAGATCTAAAATAATTTCGCATGCAGATCGTGGTGTTGCTTATAGACTGAAAGAAATAACATTTGAATGGAAATAATCTGGTGACACTCGGGTGTTAACGCTAATGATAATTACTTAAGTTAAGAGTTGGGAAAGAAATTGGTGAGCAAAAAATAAAGCTAATTTCGAGTTAAACTTAGCTGATTGTTACCGTGTTAGTCACATTTGACGCGCGTTGTTACCGATATTTGACAACCGATTTTGACAATTAAGATTTTGAGTTAAAAATCTTTCTTAGCTGTTTATAATGGTAACCAATGATTGATGGTTACGGTTTTCAAGTGAATTTTCGTGCATCGAGCACTTAGTTTTTTTTTCTGTCTTGACTGTTTTTGCACTGGTTGATTGTGATTGTACTTTAAATATTGAAAAATCGTTTTTGCTTCTGCACAATTGTCGTGAAAATGCTCAAGTAATTAAGTTTGCGTAGCGGGTTTTTACGGGAATAATGTCTGAATTTTGACGCTCAAAGATTTCCCAGACTTTACAGAAAACGTTACTAATGCGCATAGGTAATGTCACCGTGCTGGAACAGTCAAACGATTAAATTATTAGCAGATAAAAAGCTTAAACGTCCCCATAACATCCTTAATTTTAACTTGTTGTTAATGCGCGCCTTCTTGGTATTGTTTTTGAATAATTTCTGAGAACCTTGATGATTCTATGAATAAATAACTTAGATTAATGAATACTTTTCACTTACCTTGACGAAGCGAGGGCACTTCTTTTCGGGGGCGGGACCTCTGCAACGACGGTTTCCACAGCTTCCTCCTACTCCTTAAGCTAGGGCCTTAGTGGGCCTCTTTAACTTGATGCTATGTCTTTATTAATGTATTCCAGTAATGCTATGTACTTTGATGTATGGTCCAGTCCCTGGAGATCAGTGGTCAGGATGGCTCTGGCCTTGCCTGCTGCAACCCTCGCTGTGCCCGATACAAGGAAGAACGCCAGAAGGATGGTAGATTCAGGGTTTATTCCAGGGCCACGCGGTCTGTCCTCAGGAGATGTTGTCCAGTGGTTCAAGGATGCTCTAGTCAGGGCTACTAGCAGGGTGGCACACTTCAGGAGGAGTTCCTAGCTGGTTGGGGACCAGCTCCCAGAGTGAGGCTGTAAGGGGCTGCAAGGCCTTAAGTACCTAGAGCTACAGCCAGTACCTGCCACTGGTGGCGCAAGGTACTTCCTGCACTATATCCTGGTATCCCATGATCCATCTCTGCTAGCAGCTACCCCTAGGGGCAGACAAGGTCAGAGCCATCCAGACCACTGATCTCCCGGGGACTGGACCATACATCAAAGTACATAGCATTACTGGAATGCATCAATAAAGATGCAGAGTATACAGAGTATATAACATGGAGCCATAGCATCAAGGTAAAGAGGCCCACTAAGGCCCTAGCTTAAAGAGTACGAGGAAGCTGTGGAAACCGTCGTTGCAGAGGTCCCGCCCTCGAAAAGAAGCGCCCTCGCTTCGTTAAGGTAAGTGAAAGCTAAGTTATGCAAAATAAGCAAAGTTCTCAGAAATTATTTAAAAATAATACCAAGAAGGCGCGCATCAACAACAAGTTAAAATTAAGGATGCTATGGGGACGTTTAAGCTTTTTATCTGCTAATAATTCAATCGTTTGACTGTTCCAGCAGGGTGACATTACCTACGCGTATCAGTAACGTTTTTCTGTAAGGTCTGGGAAATCTTTGAGCGTCAAAATTCAGACATTATTCCCGTAAAACCCGCTACGCAAACTTAATTACTTGAACATTTTCACGAAAATTATGCAGAAGCAAAACGATTTTTCAACATTTAAAATACAATCACAATCAATCAGTGCAAAAACAGTCAAGGAAAAAAAACTAAGTGCACGATGCACGAAAATTCACTTGAGAAAAAAAAAATTGTAACCATTAACCATCGGTTACTATTATCATTAGCTAAGAAAGATTTTTACTTCAAAATCTTAATCGTCAAAATCGGTTGTCAAATATCGGTAACAACGCGTGTCAAATGTGACTAACGCGGTAACAATCAGCTAAGTTCAACCTGCAACTAAGTCTGCAATTGTTAAATCCAATAATTGTTACCAGGCGACTGATTGATTAACTGCGTCATTCCACGCGATCCACGAGCCCACTTCTTGCTGGCCATTCCTTCGAAATTAGCATGGAGCACCAACTTCAAGACTATGAAGCAGAAGACTGGGATCTCTTCCAAACCGCTATACCCGACTTCGGAAACCACGTAATGGCCCACACCAAACGCAAAAGATGGGCTGGTGCTACCCAATACGTCAATGGCCTCCTTGACCAATTATTGTACGGTTTACAACACGTTCCAGGACCAATTCCTCCCGGGAGAGGTCCAGCCTCATGACAGTCCTTCTATCACTTGGAGCCCCTCCGAGCCAGATCCAATGGGTGACATGGATGAGGAGGAAAGCGCGGACTCTGATGCCCATCATCCCCTCCACCACCAAGGAATTCAGGATTATGATGACGATAGTCTGCATACGCCAGACAGCCTGTCCCCACTTTTCCCGGACCCGGGGGACCTTGAAGGTGAGCCTTCACTAGCAGGCTTCTAAACCTGTTCTCTCATCTATCTTTTCAGTTTCTATAATACTTCACCTTTCCCGTTTTTCAGACGAAAGTCCTGATTCCGGGCTACCGGACGATTCCGAATGGTCGCCTCCCTACAGCATTGATTTTTCTTTTTATTTCGCATGAAAATGTAACATTCATGAGTGTAACTCCATCAACTCTTATTAAATCTACCATTAGGCTGTATTAGAAGGTAATTTGGATGGAAGTCATTTCGATGCGTACTTATTTTAGATCTAGCTACCGCTGGCCGAAAGAAGACCCAGAAGAAACACAGTAACTACTTTTAGATTTAAGTTTAAAATTCTTCGGAATCCGCTTCACTAACTGGGTAATGTTCACCTTTCATCTGCGTACGTAAATTATTTATATGATATACCTAATGAGAAATTATCCCCGTATTAAAATCTTTAAGCTGATTCGTTACAGAATTAAACTTTTTAACAATCTCGTAATTTCTGATGTAAATTGGTACCATTTTCTTCATAAAATAGCGTGATTTGTCACTTTTAGGGTGATTTCGTACGTAAACTCTAGTTCCTACCTCAAATTCTTTACCCGTTTTATGTTTATCTGCCTTTGCAGCACGATGTAATTTAGCTGCTTGACGTTTGCGTACTGCTCTTCTAACTATCGCACGCATGCGTGAAGTTAAGTTTAAGATGTGTAATGGGTAATTAACTTCGTCCGTGTGTACTTTACCGACAGGGGCTTCGGGCATTCGTAATCCCCTTCCTGTTGCTAACGTACTTGGGGTGAAACCCGTCACCGAATCCGTTGCTGAATTTAATGCTAACCGTAGTTGTTTTAAACGCAAATCCCAATTTCTATGACCTGACTTTTCGTCTTGCACGTAAATTGCTAGCGTTTTTGTTAACTCTTTCATCCACCGCTCAGCTAGGCTGGACTTAGGCGAATAGACTGACAGAAATCTTGCTTTGATATGCCACTGTAGGCATAAATTCTTCATCATTTGCCCTTTCAAATTATTGGAGCTGTCGGAAAAAAAAAAAATTTCGCTGGTACGCCATGCCGTGAAAACACTTCATCAATGAGTGCCTTTGCTATAGTTTTAGCTTCAGCGTTCCTTAGGGGAATTAACTCAACCCATTGATTCCACGTATCAAGCATCACTAGGATGTAAGTACCCATTTGTACCCCGTACCAGTGGGCCTTTCAGGTCAAATACAATACTCTCCCATGCTTCCTTTTCCGTTACTATCATCGTTTTAGCCTTCTTACGAGTCTGCTGCGCCTTATGGACCTGACAAACTTTACATGTCCTTACGTAATTTGAAATCAACTTTGTAGCACTCATCCATGTGTACAAATAAAATATGCGTTTTATCGTCTTGTAAACACCCATATGAGGACCCGTAAACATATCGTGTACTAGCTGAATGATTTTCTTTTGCAGCGAACGGGGCACTAAAACTTTCAAATTCGGTGCATCTACAACATCTTTATTTAGATCCACATAAATTATTCCGTCACTCACAATTGACTACTGGCTGGTATTTCAACACAAATCTACGAACCGAAGGTGCATCATATTTATTTCCTTCGTTTCTCCCTCCAAGGCTAAATTTAATGTTAACGTGTATTTATCTTTTAACGTTTCCGCTTTAACCTGATCAAGCGAAATCTAATCAACATCTAATTGATTACACACACAATCGTTGTTGAAACTTAACAATTTTGACTCGTTCGTTCATCCATCGATGGTATCAAGATTGGATTAGTGATAGGAGTAACGTTTCTTTCAGATTCGTATCGTCCAGACAATACATCTACGATGCGATTCTTTTTCCACTACCAGAAAATTTCTGCTCCGCAACTGTCAACTGTCTAGAGATTATATCTATGGCCCTTCTCTCCTTAGTGAGCGGATCGAACCGATATAAATCGCTCCAGCTCCCGAGGAGGATGCGTTCGTCATAATTATCCAAGGCTGATTGTAATCAGGCGCCGCTAATAAGGGAGCGTCCCCCACATTTTCTTAGCTTTCTGGTAAGCTTGTTCCTGCTTCACCTTCCAGACAAATTTCGGCGTTTTACCTTTTAGCACCGCAAATAGAGGCGCTGCCATAGTTGAATATGATATTACAAATCAAAAAAAAAACCGCCAAACCGAGAAATTTCCGGAGCTCATTAATGCTTTTGGGGCGCGGCCAATTCTCCCGAACTTCCTTCTCACTAGGGTTCGGCAAAACCCCCCTTTCCCGTAACCTTCTAACCTAATAGGGTTATCTCTTTCTTACAAAAGTCTGCCTTCTTTATGTTTATTTTGAATCCTTCACGATCCAAAATCGTTAGGGTGTTTTCGATTGCTACTAAATGCAATCGGAATTCCTGTGACCCAATCGTGATATTATCAGAATAGCTCCGCACCCTCAGATAATGCAGAGGGGCGAGCCTTCGTGAACCGAGGCACCTCCGTACAACACCTTTCATTCCAGGGGTTAGGAAGTTTGCGTCTAGCTTATTTCGTTCAATTTATTGCATGTGATTACAACACGTGTGGTGCTATTCTTCTTGGGAATGATAATGCCGGAAAATACCATGCACTCGTGCCGGGGACGATAGCCCCAAGCTCCAGCGCCCGACCTACCTACTGACGCAATTGCAATTCTTTAACTTTCGAAACTGGATAGGGCTTCAACGCGATTGGTGGGTGATCGCCAACATCAATATCCATAACTGGGCTTATTAAACCAATTCTCGAACTGAACACAAATCTATATTTCATTAATACCTTGAACAACTGTTCCTTTTCATCATCTGTTAAAACGTCACTCTCATTTACTTTATTACGAATGTCTTGCTCTGTGGCACAAAACTCATCTGGCTCAATGGATGTAGCAGTTGCCTGGGACTGATGGACTTCGCCCATACCCGGTTCCCGATTTAGCTTGTAGATTTTCGAAGGTTTATCCTGCCAAAACCAAGTGTTCGATGCGAAATTTGGCTGTAAACCCGTTGACCGCTGAAAATCTACGCCAAGGATTACTGGCTGGATTGTGTTTTCCATCAAGATCAGTGGAAAAGTTACAGTTCGTTGCGCAATCTGAAACGTAGCCAATACGAAACCCGGACACTCAACGGAACGAGTATCGGCAACTCTAACCCGATAAGGACGTTGCGTAAATTCACAACCCATTCTCAACAACTCATCTTTTAGTGAAATATTTACGTAAGACATTGTACTTCCACTATCGAGTATGGTCGGAATTGGTCGGTTTTGAAAAGAGGACACGCCATTTTCAGCTTTACCGACTAAAACTGGATGGCCTTCGGGTTTTTTCGGCACGAATTTTCATGAAGTTGTGCAATAGTGCTTCTATTTGGAGGACGACCAATAGTAAGTTTTACACGACACTTTCGTGTTCCGTGCGACGAATTCTTACACTTTGAGCACCAAATTCCCTGTGCACAACTACCACTACCGTTATCACTACTACGACCACGGCTGTTAAAAAAGTTCGTCCATTTCTGCGGTCATTGCTACTATTTGAATTATCGTTATTGCTGCCGTTTTTCCGAACTGCAATCTGATTCTGTTGGTGATTCGACCTATCAGGGCAGAATTTAAAGTCTACCCGACCGTACTACAAATATAACAAGTGCATTTTGCGTTATATTTAGGCAAGAAACTAGTGCTGTTATTCCCATAACTTCTACCACGATCTCTACCATTTATAGTGTTACCAACATTTGAAACTCCAGCTTGGATTGGACTAGCCTTTCTTCTTTGAATCACATTTTCCAAAAAAACCTTGCATTTTAAAATCTATCAAGGAAGTGAATTTTCTTGACATCATAGGCATGTGAAAAGTCGAATTCAGCGTTTCCAAAATAGCCTCAATTTGATCAAAATCACTGATTCTAGCCCCTGTGTTTTGTAAAATATCTGTGCATTTATTAAAATGCTTAATGAAACTTTCATTTTCTTGCATTCTCATAGTTCTGATCTTAGCAACTAGGTTATATCCATGTGACTGTACTTCAAACTTAGCCAAAAACAAGGTTTTAAAATTCTCCCAACTAGAAAAAGGTTCATTTGCCAAAAACCAGTCAACAGCATCCCCTGTTAACCATGATGGAACAGTTTGGTGGATAAATAATTTCTCTTCAATCTTCCTAACCTTTAAAATTCTTTCCAATTTCATAATAAAAGCTGAGGGGAAAATTTTGTCATTCAACCCATTAAATTCTCCAATTTTCAAAGCTTCCATTTTAGGCAAAGGTATTGACATTTCAACAGCTCTTTGGTAATTATTCTGTGATGAACAACTAACAACATTTGAACTACTACCAACTAGATTACTGCTAGGTGTCATAACAGGTGAACCGAAAACATTAGTTGTTGAAGTTAATGGTGGCTTAAGCACAGCACCTGAAGCTGGCCAACTAACAGGATTTGTGCCTCCCCATAAAAAAATTAACTACTGAATCCAGTTTAGCACTCAAATCCAAGATGGCAGTGTCAGTAGAATTACTAGCTGAAAAAGGTTGGCTAAAATAATTTGGCACATGAGTAGGCATCTGAGTTGTTACTTGGCTTGGTCCAGGCAAGGGTACAGAATAATTTGGCATTGAAGATACAGTTACCAAAGGCTTTCCAAGCATTTGGAACACAGGGTCGTTTGGTAAAATAGAACATGTTTGAACCTGTCCAGAGGGGTCAGTCCATGTTAGGGTTACTGGAATAAGTTGCTGCTGCTGCAAACTAGCTGTAGTTGTTACTGAAGCTACACAAGCAGGAGGAAAAGGAGGTGGAAAAGGCAAATTCACACTTGAAGGCATGCCTGGCACAAATGGAATACCTCCTGTAACACTAGTATCACTTACAACTGGTGAAAATAATTGTCCAACATTTGGTAAAGTCAATGTAGGGCTTTACACACTAACATTCAGGCTTGCTGAGGTAGAACCTAGACTCACATTAGGTGTCACTTGAACATTAGGGCTAACTGCAGGAAACTGAGCTGCTATCTTGATAGAATACCCCCTAATGGTGATTGCACAACCTGTGGAATAATAGGGGTAGTCATTTTAGCTCCTTGTTCCCTTCTAGACCTTTTCCCTATTTTATTAGGGTCCCAACTTAAACTCCAAGAGTCAGGGTCTAAATCTGGCTTAGATCTAGTAGACCTTGGCATAATATTGAAAGTCTTAGGCCTATAGGCTATGGAAGGTCACTTCAAGGCTAAAATTCAGTAGCCTACACAAATCAAAGGTAATCAGGATAGTTCCAGCAAAGATAAAAAGTCAAAAGGCACTAGCCTACATAGGCCCACACAAAATCTTCCAATAAAATAAAAAAGCACTGACTGATCCAAACTAATCTCCACTGCAATATAAAAAGTTATTGCTATCTCAACACAGTTCACAATACTCACAACTACTCAGGTTGTCTCTTGGTTACTCACTGAAGGCTGGGGTCCCAGGTGAAAATGGAACACCCAAGATGGCTGCCGGCATTCCAAAAAGGCTTCTTGGTGAAAATTGAGTCCTTTCCTAGACGAAAAATGGACGGCCGATGCACCACTTGTGCAACCCTCGCTGTGCCCGATACAAGGAAGAACGCCAGAAGGATGGTAGATTCAGGGTTTATTCCAGGGCCATGCGGTCTGTCCTCAGGAGATGTTGTCCAGTGGTTCAAGGATGCTCTAGTCAGGGCTACTAGCAGGGTGGCACACTTCAGGAGGAGTTCCTAGCTGGTTGGGGACCAGCTCCCAGAGTGAGGCTGTAAGGGGCTGCAAGGCCTTAAGTACCTAGAGCTACAGCCAGTACCTGCCACTGGTGGCGCAAGGTACTTCCTGCACTATATCCTGGTATCCCATGATCCATCTCTGCTAGCAGCTACCCCTAGGGGCAGACAAGGTCAGAGCCATCCAGACCACTGATCTCCCGGGGACTGGACCATACATCAAAGTACATAGCATTACTGGAATGCATCAATAAAGATGCAGAGTATACAGAGTATATAACATGGAGCCATAGCATCAAGGTAAAGAGGCCCACTAAGGCCCTAGCTTAAAGAGTACGAGGAAGCTGTGGAAACCGTCGTTGCACTGCCCCTAGGGGTAGCTGCTAGCAGAGATGGCTCATAGGATACCAGGATATAGTACAGGAAGTACCTTGCACCACCAGTGGCAGCTACTGGCTGCAAGCTCTAGGTACTTAGGCCTTGCAGCCCCTTGCAGCCTCACTCTGGGAGCTAGTCCCTAACCAGCTAAGAACTCTTCCTGAAGCGTGCCACTCTGCTAGAAGCCCTGATCAGAGCATCCTTGAACCACTAGACAACATCTCCTAAGGACAGACCGCGTGGCCTTGGAATAAACCCTGAAATTACCATCCTTTCTGGCGTTCTTCTTTGTACCGGGCACAGCGGGGTTGCTCAAGTCCTCTGGCTGTCACAAGGCGGTGGGCGGTGTCGGTGCCATACAGGAAACAAAGGGAGATGTCGCGGAAGGGCGACATTGACAACCGGCCGCGTAAACAGACGGGCCAAGCGGTCGTCCCAGCCGACGAGTGGGTCGTTCCCGGGAGACAACGGGAGGGAACCACGGTGACTTCTTATTCCCGGGAGGAAGGCTGCAATTGAGGTTCGATGGTCCTCTTGAAGTTGCAAGGTGATGTCGTCATTCGCGACATAGGCGTTCTGGTCTAGATCTGTCGCGTAGTTGACATGAGTCAGATGAGGTGGACAGGAGTCAGATGAGGTGGACGTGAAGGCATGTCGCGAAAGAACCATGGAGATGGGGCGTCAGTCATTTTGGAGTTGCATGAGCGTCTTGTAGCTTCCTTTCCTCTTCCTGGAAGAGGGCTTTGGTTTGCTGAAGGTCTTCCTCGAGGGGCCGTAAGACGAGGCATGGGTGGGGTGCGTTGTCAGTCTTGGAGCGGCGAGTCGTCCTCTTCATTCGCGACGTTAACGGCCCGGTCATGACCGGCCGGCCAGTGGTTGCGAGGGAGACGCGGGGGGTTGAAGCGCAGCATCCGAAGTTGAAGCAGGGGCCCAAAGGATCTGGCTTGATCGGAGAGCGAGGAGAAGACGATGATGGAGAACAGACGACATTGACATTGGCGTGGGCCGTCCGACCACGAAGTCATAGGACAGGAAGCGAAGGGAAGTGTCGCGAAAGGCAACATGGGCAGCCAACCGAGTGATGCTGACGGGGCCTAGTGGTCGTCCTAGCCGACGGGATGGGTAGCTGAGTCTTTGGTCGTAGTAATGCTTGTCGCGAAAGTGAAAGTCCAAAGTCCAGAGATCGACGTGGCGTGGTGTACCTCTTGGAAGGCGTGTAGGATAATCAAAAAGGCGTGGCCCAAAGGGGAAGACTGAAGTCGAGCAGAGGCGAGGACAACGGGGCCACGATGACTTTATCTCCCACGAAGGGAGATGTCGCGAAGGGGCGACATGGGCAACCAGCCGAGTGATGCGGGCGGAGCCTAGCGGTCGCCCCAGCCGACAAAAGTGGGTCGTACCCGGTAGACAACGGGAGGAAGCCACGATGACTTCTTTTCCCACGAAGGCAGGTGTCGTGAAGGGGCGACATGGGCAGCCAGCCGAGTGATGCGGTGCCTAGCGGTCGCCCCAGCCAACAAAAGTGGGTCGTTCCCGGGAGACAACGGGAGGGAGCCACGATGACTTCTTTTCCTACGAAGGGAGATGTCGTGAAGATGTGCACTTAGAAAGTGGGCCACGTTAGGACAAGCAGCAGATTGGACAGCAACTGGTGACTTGAACTTCATTTGTAACGTGGGTTCAGCCATGGACGAGACAAAAGAAGGAAAAGCAGACGTCATCCAACTTGACTCTTCACTCAAAACGTGGGTTCTAGCTACGAATGAGACGAGCAGTAGTGTGGGCAGCAACTGATGTCTTGATTTTCGCTCGAGACGTGGGCGGTCGAGACAAGCAGCAGGGGGTGAAACGGCTTCCGTCTTGGTTCCTCACTTAAAACGTGGGATTTAGCCACGAGTGAGACGAGCAGCCGACGATAGGAACAGATGACGTGATTTTCACTGGAGGCGGAGGGTCAGCCATGGTCCAGACGAGCAGCAAGAGGCGAGAACGGCTTCCGTCTTGGATTTTCATTCAAATGTGGGATTTATCCACGAATGAGACGAGCAGCAGTAGGCGGCGATGGTTGACTTGATTTTCGCTCGAGACGTGGGGTGAGCCACGGTCGAGACAAGCAGCAAGAGGTGTGGACGGCTTCCGTCTTGGTACTTCACTCAAAACGTGGGGTTTAGCCACGAGTGAGATGAGCAGCAGTGGGCAGGAAGTGTTGACTTGATTTTCACTTGATACATGGGTTCAGCCACAGTCGAGACAAGTGGCAGGTGCTGACGTCGTGGAGAACAAGAACAGTGTTGGCTCTTCACACGAACAAAGCCTTGAGTCTTCACGTAGTTGTTTGCTTAAAACCTTGATTGAGATGACATCGTGTAACCAAAGCTCGGACGCAAAACGGTTGTTGCCGAAACAATCGAAACCGAAACGGAAGTAAGACGGGTTGCGTGCAACACGTTACATCCAGGAACCTGGTGATGGCCGAAGGGGCTAGAATTCCGTCGAAGCGACGCCGAAGGGAAGGCACCGAAGGGGAGACGCCGAAGGGAAGCCGAAAGGAAGGCGTCGAGCCGTAGGAGCGGATGCAGTCAGCAGGAACGGCGATGGGCGTCGAGAGGGTTGACGCGAAGGGAGGGTGAAAGGCGGGGAACAGAGCGACGTGGAGGCGTTAAACGACGCGATCGCTGGAGGAAAATGAATGCCGAAAGCATCCACGCTCTCGCTTTTATAAGGGAGGACTGCGCCACGCAGGCGCAGTGGGGCATGCAAGCAGGCGGCTGCACAGCCGAAGAAACCTCCAGGGGAACATCACATTTCAGGAATGTAACGCTAAAATTATCAGGTTAAGTTGTTTTGGCAATAAAGAAACTAAAATAATATTAACCTTGTGGCCCTGGTATTTTAGTGTTTTTATTGCCACTAAATATCCATTACTTTTTTTTAACATAGCAGACTTCGTCACAAAAGATGGTAGCCTTCGGAGTACCCGCGTTACAAGCTGGCGGGCGCCCCCACAGAAAGTGTCCTGGGGAAGACAACCAAAAAACCCTCAATCCCGGACCTCGGAACCACAGTCTCATGGGGCGATCAACAGGAACAGCAAGATGCCGGGAGAGGAGCCTTAAGGGTCCTCACCATGGGGCAAGGTAGAGATGCTAAAAATGGAAGCCTTCTCACCTTGGGTAGGGAAGGAACAATTACTGAAAACAGAAACACGGCACTGAAACATGAATCGCAGAAACCGTAGCGTAGGCTGCAGAAAGAAGGTTCACAGTTCAGAGGAGGAATTGGCATGATACGCAGCCGTGCACCGAAAAGTTCAAGACGACAGATGCGGTTGAGGGAATCCGATACGAAGTGACCACAAATCGGGTACAGGGCGGAACTGTGCATGTGAAGCCCGTAGCTGGAAAGCCCATGGTGGAGAAGGAATAATCCGGATGGGAACGCAGGGGTCGGAGAGGGTTGTGGTAGAACCAGAAGAGCGTTTCGTGAGACGGGACGCTGGAAGTGGCGTGGAATCCTTGGAGGATGGCACGGGACAGGAATCCAGAAGGCAGCCAGTCGTAACACAGGAACCGTTGTGGAGAAAGCTTGCCCAGAATGAACTTGTGGAACGGACAGAAAATTTATGCCATTCTTAACCTTTCCCGTAGAAGTTTTAAGTATGGTACCGGAATGTACGCACGGTATGTCCTAGAGCCTCTCGCGTAGAGGGTGGTGTATACTCGGAAATTTTGGCGTAGTAGCGCAAACTAGGGATCGACCGAGTCCGGATAGATCCGGATCTGGCGCCGGATCTTGCAGTATCCGGCAAGATCCGGATCCGGCAATTATTTTAAACCGGATCCTGCACAAATAATCAACTTTCTTTTTTTCTTTGCTTCTTAGCAAAATCTTAGTAAAATAACTAAGCGGTCTACGAGTATAAAAAATTGCAGACGAAATAATTATATTGTAACAAAAATATGTATTGGAAAATACGAAACGAAGATGTTCAAAAAATCAAAACCTTTATGAGCACAAATCGAGCGTTATTACGAAAGTAGTAGCGAAAGTTGACTCATTTTTCCGCGAAAAAATCGTAATTTAAAAAAGTTTATTTCCACAAAGATAGCTTTAATTCACTAGATTTTTTTCTGATCTATCAAACTTACCTTGGCTAACCGCAAAAAAAAAAAATCAGCCGCATATATTAGGTGTAACAGGCATGTTTTCCTTATCGCACGTGGTGAGTGAGTTAGGCCTAACGCACGAAGCTGCAAACGTTAAATGGTTCACCTTTGAATCTTTTAATTTCTGGAAAAAAATCCAAGTATTTACTTCACTGGCTAAATGTTGAGTGCCTTTGAAGTATCCAAAATCCACTTTGTTGGAGAATCTGCTCCCTTAATTCGATTTTAGACTTGGTAAACATTGCCTGTCAAATCAGCAGTAGCAAAACGTTAGAGCCTACCTGGACTCCTGGAGGAGATAGTCCATAGAGTAAGATATATTATATTGTTACACCAGAGAGGGAACATTCGCGTCAAAGCCTGTCCGTGCGTATTCACCGCCGCCAGGAGCCAGGTCGGCGCCACCGTCGATTTGAGAATGACTTCGTTCGTACTAGAAGAAACGGCCCCAACAGCTAAATCAAACGTAACTTACGCCGCCGCTGGCAGATTCGGATCCTGTCATCGCGTTTACGTGTTAGTTAGTTTCAAAGAGTTACTAAAAGATGAAGTATAAAGATGAAGTATCTTTCAAAATAACTGAATTACTTGGAACTTGAAACAAAATTTGGCAAATTGGAACCATTATGCTTCATTGTGATGTGCTTCATTGCTTTACATGCTAAAAATGAAATAAAATCAAGTTGGATTATTTCATCTTGCAACAGCAAATGTGAAGTGGAACAGTAGAGCAAAGCGAGGGAGCGGGGTGGTAAGAGGCAGCCCCCCTCCCCCACTCGCCCCCCCCCCCCCCC
>JAHWFP010207636.1:131861-142089 GCA_023313725.1 Lithobius niger | reverse complement strand
CCCCCCCCCCCAAAAAAAAACTAACAAAACGAGCCGATTGGGAAAACGGTTATTTGCTATTTTCTTCAAACCTTTGATGAAACCATACATGACGTATAGGACCGATCAGTATATCGCCCGGGGAGGGGTCATGAAGTTTTTGGACCCTCTCAAGGAGAGATCGTAAATTTTTCAGATTCAGTCAAGGGGGGGGGGGGGGTCAAAAACCGACTGACGAACTGGAAGAAAAAGTCATTTTCTGACCTCAAAAATGGCACTTTCAGCAGTCAACATTTCTAAAAACGCTTCACCCCCACCATCATGTCAGTGTTTACAAGGTTTTGAAGCTATTAATTAGTACCATTACTGCAAGTATACTTTTTACAAAGAACTTCTTGGAAAAGCCTTGGCACTTGGTTTCTTGGCTTCTTCGGTCTTTCAGGTGCTAACTATGTTACGGATGTGGGCCCTCAAGCAGAAAGTGTGTTCATCATACTTATTGTATGAATCTCGACAAGAGGTGGGTGTAAGGAACATTTTATAGAACATGTTTAATCCAGCATGTCTTTTCGTTAAAAACGGTGTGGAGAGCTATTTATTTATTTGGCCACACCGTGGCTACGGGAATCATCAACAGACAGTCGCTATAGGTATACGAAAAGCGCAATTTTTTTTATTATTTCGACAAATTATTAGGAAGTTAATTTCAGCCGTTTCAAACTTGACCAAACTAAAAATGTCAGATTGCAATACCGCGACTTAGTTTAATCAAGTCACGGTTTGCTTACCTCTTATATTGAAATTAACGCACGCAAATACAACAAAATCGACACACGCCTTTTTCTCAATGGGGTCGCCATCTTCGAAATCCGACGCGGACAAGTAAAGCTCAAAAAGCCATCCCCCTGAGATAGTCAACTGTTGGAGTAGTTAGCCAACTCCAAAACCTGATGTGTCTGATAACACCATATTTAAATCTGCACATTATTATTTTTTTAAATTATTTTCAGCTTTATTATTTTATATGGCTTTATTTATAATTAAACAAGTTTTAAGAATATTTTGGAGAATTGAAAAGATTTTGTTTTTTTAAACCAGGCATGGTTAACTGATAACCATGTTTAAATCTTTAAATATTTATTTAGTTTTTTATTTTTTATTTCAGCTGTATGTTATTATTTTATTTTATTTATAATTAAACAAAATTTTAAAATATGTTGGAGAATAAAAAAGGTTATTTTTTTTTTAACCAGGCATGATTAACTGATAACCACTTCTAACTTTTTTTTTGTATTTCAGCTTACGTTATTTTTTTTGGCAAAAAATAAATTAAATAAATTTTATTAAAAAAATTCTGCAATTTTTTTCGAAATGAAGCAGTAGGCTAGGCTAATCAATGAGAAAATCCTTAATTTAAAATATTTTTTGATTGATTAACCTAATTAGTGCTTTATTTAATTGTTTCAAAAAACTTAGCAACATTGTCAAACCAGTGGAGTGCTGTAGCCTATAGGCACTCTTAATAGCGTAAGACTTCTGAGTGTTTAATGTAAAAAATAATGTGAAACAAAGCGAAAAATAACACCGTAGCTGCAACTTATAAGGGGAAACAAATAAAACGGCTTTATTTCATTTTTGTGTGAGAAATACCCGGTATCCGGTACCGGTCCGGATCCGGCACCAAGATCCGGACCGATCCGGCACTGACATTAAATTATCCGGAACCGACCCGGATCCGGCAAAATGGTATCCAGTCGATTCCTAGCGCAAACATAATCCGGGGGAGCCAGAAACGGAACAGGAACCGACCGATCGTAGGACTGAAGGTTCGCGAGAACACGGATGGGAAAAGAGTACAATGTTCCACTGATTCCGGAGAACAGCACAAGGCATAAGTGGAATGCTGAGTGGTCAAGGGAGTCCTGACCAGGAGGATAATGATCCGGGAACGGAATGTATACAAACGGTACCGGGCTTGGCCTTGGCCGCAACACCAAGACTTGGTTCATCGAAAGCAAATGTAGTGCTCAGGCGACTATAAGGTGTGAATGAGAACAGGAGGCATCATGGTGCAGACCAGGCTGTGACACACAACCGGAAGCCTGGAAGGGAGGAGGTCACGGTCCTGAAGGACAGAGAGTGGAAGGTGCATAATCCGGATGGGAACGCAGGGGTCGGAGAGGGTTGTGGTAGAACCAGAAGAGCGTGTTGTGAGATGGGACGCTGGAAGCGGCGTGGAACCCTAGGAGGATGGAATGGGACAGGAATCCAGAAGGCAGCCAGTCGGAGCGTAAGTCTGAGTGTAGGTAGCGTAGGTCGGAGTGTTGCATGACAAGGCGTTCTGCTGCAAAAGGTGGAATCGACGGGAAGGAGAACGGCTTGACTGTGTGTTACACCGGAGTGGTTGAGAAATATCTGGCCCAAAGACGAGGAACCGGAGTTGAGACGAAGAGAAAAGGGTACCGGGCTCGGTTGCAAGCCTGGGCCCGAACCTTGGGCCGTGGATGTCCTTAAAGAAGAGGAAGGGCAGTGCATGGGTATTTAACAGAACAACGTAGGGTGGAATAGACATTCCAGAGGATTGGTGAGCCGAGTTGTGCGTATCGCTGAAGGGAATCGGTCCGGAAGGTGGGGCTCGATTACGGAACTGGAGGCGCCGGACGCATGGGAGGCCTTTTTGTAGGAGGTATTCGACAAGAAGGCAGGTGGATAGGAAGATGTGGTCCGTAAAGGGGTCCGAGCTGGGTGTAGGGCTCGGTCTAGTGGTAATCAGAAACGGCGTTGAAAATTTGGGCCAACTGGTAGGAACAAGTTTCGGGCTGGGCGACCTGGTGGGTGTCAAGAAGCTTGTCTTCACCCTTGACTTGAGAGGCGACCTCAACTCAAAACTCCAAAAACCTGAGGGTATATCGTTTCTCCGTAACGAACTTTTTTTTTCCATTAGCGCTCAATAGGCCAAAAAGACCTCACACTTTGCACAACCATATCTCCACGAAAAATGGACGAAATCTACTCGAATTTTCAGCCCTTAATTGCCTGGACCTTTAACTTGACTTCTGCGGAAACAGAATATTAAAATTCCATCCCCGCAATTTTCTACAGCAGTTTAAAAAAAACGCTAAAATTGACCGACACAGCACGCAATTGTCCAGTCACCGTTTTTCAAGAACTTGTATATTTGTAATTACATTTTTAATTTTAACAGGCAAAAAGGCAACCAGCTTAGTGTCGTTTTAGGAGGGGCTGTCAATTGGCACTTTACCTCACATACATGTATAAGAGGACCCACACTCTACGTTTTTATTTTAATTTAAGGTACCATGTTTGTTATGAAAACGTCGTCAGTCAACTTTATTATTTGCGGCTGCAATAATATCCTATTTTATAATGCGCTATAGCATTCAGGGAATAAGCTGGTATATTTAACCTTTTTATTATAATATTTCTACAACTATTCAGACAAAACTAGGTCCCTGCACTCTACTGATCCTGGCTGATTTACCCTACGAATTTTAGCGGACATTTCTTTCTAATGTACCTTTATTTTTAATTCTCCAACCAACTTCGACCATAGTAACGTTCCCTCTATTAAAAACATGCATTTATTCATTCCACTGGCTAAAATATCACGTCTGCAATTCAATATGAGCTTGTAAATTTTGCCCCCCCCCCTCCACCCCGTCCTTAGTATTTTTATTTTGAATGCAGTTTAACTGCCCATGCTGGAAAATGCCTTGTCTGCTCTAAGAATCGGCTATCCATTTACTCCACTGGCAGCCCCAGTTTCCTTCCAATCAGATCACTGCATTCAATTCCCCCTCCAGTCACAGCAGTGCAGCTAGCTCGTCCGTCCGCGCTATTATTCCCTCTTGCTTGAGTGACAGCTTGGTCGGCCTGCTCAGTCCCTCCCTCTCCCATTGTTGTCCACCTCTAGTACTGATTTCACACGTTATGTTTGGGTGCCAGCCCTGGCTGACCCGTGACGGAGGATTTCACACGTAATAATGTTTTCTGGGCGAAAGCGAGCTGGCCAGGGCTGACGCGCGCCCGTGTGGCCCGCCTTTCCAGCCGAGGCCAGCCCTGGCTGGCCCTGGCCAGCGCGCCTTATTTTTAACGTGTGAAATTCGAAGCAAGCCCTCCCGCGCTCGTAGCCTTGCAGTCCAGCCCACCATCCTACATGTCAACAGACAAAACGGTAAAGAAATTGTTATGTGACACTCGTAAATTAAATAGTGGCTATTCCATGGGGTGAAAAACACGTGGGAGAAAAGAAGAGAATTAAATATTGCACCTTAGTAAAAAAAAAAAATTCAGTATTGTATATCAGCATGTTAAAAGGTTCATGATGCATCGCACCGATCAATTTTCTATCAGCGTTTGCAATAATTACTGGCAGTGTTTTTCCCTAAATGATATAATTTTTCCAGGTTATTTCCTTTGCAAATTTCGCGCCATTAAAAGGATTTGTTTGCGTGGATCCAAATGAAAAACTACACTACAAGGAAAAGATTAGAACTTACCGGTTGTTTTTTTGGTTTTTTTTAAATTTTGAGCAAAATAAAATAAAATACTAACCTACATCAAAGAGCCATGTTATAGAGAGAGCAAAGTTATGCTGTCATAATAACAAACTGTTGCAGAATGAAGACATAATGTCAAAATAAAATTGACACGATCCATATCCATTTTTCTGTTCTAGAACGCTAGACTGCACCAATGAAGGACTCGAACCGTCAATCTTCGGATATGTTTATAGATCGACACTACAATCGCCGAACCACACCACCAAGATTTAACTATTGGAGCGCCGGTATTGGTATCCAAAAGACACCGGTTTTGACAATAGTTCCAAAGGGCAACAGAAATGAATTACACACCCGTATTGAAAAAAACAAAAATTAGCCTGCTTTTAATAACGCAAGAAATAAAATCAAGAACCAGCTGGCAGATTAATATTTACCAAATTAACGAAAAGGTGTTAACCAATAACACAAGTTTTTTTTATATGCGTTTATAGCCTATTAACCGTGGTACAAGATCAAAGTTAAAAAAAAAATGTGGAGAAAAGACGAAAGAAAAAGTCTGAGGAAAAAATCGGAGGAAGGGGGGGAGGGGAGACGGGGGAGTTAAAGACAAATAAATGTTTTTTTTTTTGTTTTTTTTTATTGTTATATATATGGTAGGTGATTAGATTAATTGTCTTCGGCTGGAATTTCACCAGGCAGGGTGGGGAGTTCCTCAAGAGACTTATCTCTTTTAGCGTGGCTTTTTTCCCCCCTATATTCATGGAGAAGATGGTGTACTAATCTTCGTATTTGATTTTTTTTTTTAATTCTTGGCTATTTTAAATATTATAACAAATTTTAGCGACGTCAGTTTGACATTAATGTCGAGCTTCACCTGAAAACACGCAATACGAGAAGTGAAGCCGACTCACTGCTCCTATCCTCCTGTCCAATATTTTTCGACAGACGGTGCTCCAACGAGCGCGGGTCGGCTTCCAAGCATTTATCACGTGTGAAATCAAAGCGCGCCCGGAGCTCGGCATGAGGGCTGACCCGGGCTGGCCCCAGCCCGGGTTGGCCAGGGCTGACCCGCGATGAATTATTACGTGTGAAAACAGTATAGAGTGACCCATGTAGTAGCTCTCCTACAGGGACGCCCTTTCCCTGCTCCCTGCTGCCAGGCAGCTGCTATAAAACCAGCCAACAGGTTGGCATCCTTAGCATAGCTCAACAATCAACGCCAGACGTTACTATGGCGGTCGGAGTGGAGATGTCACGAGTCCGATTGTTGCCATGCCGGGCAAGGTAGTAGTTTAGGTAACTAGTTTTTGCTTTATTTTATTTTATGGAACTTTATTCTAAAATTTCACTTTAAAGATTTTAACTTAACTTCTGACTGAGTCGTTTTTATGGGTAGTTAAAACCATCGGCATTTCTGGTCTCCCCTCCCATAACTTAAGGGTTTAAGGTCCCTTTTCTAAAAACCGGCTTTCTTTCTGTTTTGCTTACAGCCTGTAAACAAACATTTTTTCATCACCAAGATCTTGTAGCTTATTATCTAAGCAGAGTACATTATAACCTCGTTAATAAGAAATCGGATAACGAGAATTCCCGCTTAATACGAAATTTTTTTCAAGATTTTGGTTGGTCAGGTACTTAGTCAACACTAAATATATACGGCTATAACGAACTCTGTTAATAAGAATTCCGTTTGCACAGCGCTAAGGTCAAGGACGAATGAAAAGAAAATACAGTATATCGGTAGGGTACATTATTTTAAAGCTGCAGTACAACTGTAAATTCTAACATTTACAGTTGTACTCCACTGTATATTATGTTATTTGTTTATTAGGTTATTTGTTATATATCAAAGTGTGCTTTCATGTAAAGCTATCCAGCTATCCTAAGGTTAGCAATTAAACTACCCACCTGGTGGCAGTGAACCATTGATTAGCTATTACTTAAACCTTTAGATAGGACATAGACGCTCTATTCCTAACCGTACAGTAACGACTGCTATGCTAGTATTTACCGCAAAAGTAAAAACAGCCACCCAAAGTACTACTAAAGTTATCCAGACCACACCAGATGTCGGTGCTAAGCAGTAGGCACCTCCAGAACCTGTAAGCACCGTTACAGACTGGTGGCAGTGGTGGGATTACAAGGTGCTGTCCCCACTCCAAACACACCTACCCCTGCCATACTACCATACCAGTATCATCTTAAGAAGATGTCAGCAGTAAGACAACAAACTGCATTCCCTAGATGTAGGCAACAACATCAACACGTTGCCAGAAGTCGATGCCCTACAGTCAAAAAGGGCCCAACAGTATCCAGAAAACCTCTGGTAACCAGGAGGCATGAACCCCCACTTCAAAAGCAGTGAAGCATCAGGCAAGCCATCAGAGGGTAGATGATTCCACCCACACAAGGAGAAGCCAGCCTACAATCGGATATGGAGCTCCTACAGTAAACCAACTGGACTATTCAGCTGGGATATTCAGTGAAAGTGCTCAAATTTCACCTGGAGGTGCGACCACCACAATTTTTGGATGGTGGGAGAAGGATTGACAGACTGAACAGTGATTGTGCATAGAAATCAGGTTAGTGCATATGGGTATGCTCAGATTGCCAAGCCGAGTGTTTTGTTTCATGCATTTTATGTATTTATTTATCCACCTGAGTGCTTTGGTAATATAAGAGTGTATTTTATGTCCCTGACTGCATTCGGTTGTAAGAGAAGTGTTTAAATACACACTCTGTTCAACTATCATATTTATTTATTTTGCGGCTGCAATTTAAATAGAAGATTCAAACTAAGCTTTTTTTTTAAATTGAATTAATCTAAAACTTTCACCATGGAAGAATTAGAAGCAATCATTGATCATATCCAGTACAAAGACCTCAAAAAGTTTGCCTGCTTGAATTTAGGTCTAACTGTCTGTGAAACTAGACACGAATCAGTTGACGTCATAAAAGTGGCTTTTAACAATCAGAAAATTACTTTGGATGAACTCACGAATAATTTGCTAGGCGTAATAGAAAAGCGTGATTCAGCCATTCTGGCTAAGAAAGAAATCGCTATCAAGGAGAACGAACAGTATTTAAAAGCTGAGCAATTAAAACTCGACGCTTTAAAATTAGCAGAGGCTGACAAAGCTCGTGCCCACAAGTTAATGCTTAGAGATACTAGTGCCCAAACTAGCGAAGCCTCTACGGTACTAGCAATAAAAAAAATTGAACACGAGTTGGAACTAGCCAATAAACATATTGAGCTAGCAGGGCTCAAGAAATCTTAAAAAAAATTAGCCGCCAAGTTGGCTCCTAATCAATATTTTTTAGTCGCCAACCCCCCCCCAAAAAAAAATCAAGTTTCTCTGGCAAAAATATTCGTCAAGACATGAGGGATGAGGATTTACTTTTTTTTTTTAACCAAAACTGACCACAAAGCAGGAGGTTTTTTTTTAATAACGAAAAAGGGAAACTTTAATAATGAAAAAGCCGGTAAAATACTAAAAAGTAGTGTGCAGTCATTAAAAGCGCAAATAGTTCTTTTGTGATGTAGGTATAGCGATCGATGAATCTAGGTTCTATTTCTTTTTTGTAAAAAGAAATGTATTGTAAAGTTTATTGTAAAAAATGTGAAAAAAACAACACAATAAAAACCAAGGAGGGATTCTACCATTTTTCCGAATTATAATAACAATCTTCTTAAACTGATTAAAATCGTTCATTGCCAACAACTGAAAACTTAACAAGGATAAACGTTTTTGGATGTATTTATTGTAGTATCATACTTGCATGAAAGAAAACATAAAAACTGGAAATTATGAAATAAATGGATATTATGCACTTCATTTCAAATCAGCTGCCAAACCGGAGGGTTTCCAGGTTCACATCCCCCACCTACTAAAAAAATACGTGTATCCCTATTCCCTAGTAATTCAGAACATGGTCTAGCCAAAAAAGTGGTTAAACGCAGGCGAAAAATTGTAAGACTGGTCGTTAAAACATTTTCTTAGCTTACTTTGCTTGCATTCCCTCCGCCCTAACAACTCATGACTTGGTTAAAGACACTCACCTAAGGAGCACGTGACTTAAAATTACCCCCATCATATTCATACACCTTTCTGCCCCATTCCCAATACGGAAAAAAAGGCTTAACTTAAGTAGATAAGCTTCCATTCGTGAATTTCCATGAATAAGGGCAAAAAAAAAAGTACCTTGTTTTACGGGAGTTTATAACTCAAAAGCAACATGCGGGCGGGCGGCTTTTATTTTTATTTTTTATACCAAAATTTAGCTTGTACAGGAGAGAATTTTTTTTTTTTTTGCTAGGTTGACATACAATTTTATCTAGGCCTATACATTTTCCCTTTCTGTTCACATCAAGGCTTTTTGTTCTGATTGGCTTTGCCAAACTATTGTCAGTATCGCAAGCTTTGTACGACAAATAGATGTTTCTGTCTATTGTTGGTCATCTCGTGCACCCTGTTTGTTTTGAAAGGGAAGCGAAGTCATAAATAAAAATTCACGCGCATGACGTTTGAAGACGCGGGCGCTCCTGTAAAACAAAGGTTTTTTTTTTTTGCTCTAAACTTTTTTAAAGAAATATCTCTCAGTGGCAGCCCCTAAATTTCATTCAGCACGATTGAAACTAGTTTACTTCAAGTTACTTGGATTTGTCAAAACGATCACGCTGGCAAAGCAAACCGTATGTTGACAAATCAATCTTAAAAGTTAACTGAAAGGTGCACCTCAGTAATATGCAAGATAACTGGAAATACTCAAAACAGAAGAGTAATTATGTATTCTTACACTAACAAAGTATAAAATATAAGAGAAAATTATATTTTTATTTCGATTTATTCTATTTTAATTTCAGTGACCTAATCTCGATTGCTTTTTCCCAGTTGTCAGCATACAGAGCACCCTTCCGATATCCGCTAGTTTCATGAGCCAAACACAACACATTTAGCAGTTAGTTATTAGAATAACACTTTTCCTTATCGTAATTTTTATTAATTTTTATGTTTTAAATTAATTCGAATTTTAATATAACGAATTTAAGATCACTAACTCCCAGCATCACTGTGCTGGATTTCTGATTTTCACATTTTCACTGCTGATCGTTGCTGACCTTTGTAACTGGACTCCGCAAAAAGTAATATTGCTACGGATCGTCCAGTGAAGTTAGGCTACTAACGTTTTACAGTCATCAGAATTCTTTAAATAACAAAAGGTAAACACGATAGTAAATAAAAGTTTATGTACTTAAATTAGTTATTAAATAAGTAAATAATAGCACCGTGAGTGAGAAGCTAAAACCTTCCCTGATAATAACGATGCAGCCCGCGATCTATTTTTGTTTTTCACGAGGTGCTAAAAAGAATGTATGGTTGGCGAATTCTATACAAAAATAGGGGATAGGAAATTCACCACAGTGGTTACCTAAGATAATATTTAGTCGCCAGAACCAATTTTTTATTCGCATTTGGCGAATTGGCGACCGTATTTCTTGAGCCCTGTGAGCTAGCGTAGTTAAACGCAGTTAATGGCAACAACGATACCAATCCAGCACAGGTTTTGCGTAGTGTTAATTCCAGACTAAAACCCGGTAAAATTTCCGATGTAGTACGATTACTGAATAAATGGGGGCCGAAATCGAAAATAAATTCTTATTTAAATGGAAACTTAACGAATTTTAAAATCTTGATGGGTCGTAGGGGGGGGGGGGGGGGGGG
>JAHWFP010207636.1:98269-131761 GCA_023313725.1 Lithobius niger | reverse complement strand
AAAATTACGCTTTTGACGGCTGTTATCGCAAATCTGAGCTTTCCATTAAATATCTTGGCGTCCATCTGTCCTCTAATCCTCACTTTTCAAACCATTGTGCCTTATTGGTCTCCCGTGCTAAGCGACTTATTTATATGATTATATGCTGCTTTCTTTCTGATTACCAGACTCTATGTAGGTCTTTTATTATTTGTATAAATCCAATTTTAGAATACGCTTGCCCGGTCTAGTCACCACATCATGTCAAACATATAAAGAATTTGTAATCAGTCCAGAGAACTTTTAAATCGGCACGGATGCGGTGATCTATCATTTAAACAGTGTCTATGTTAATAGGCCTCGAATCACTTGAATCGCGACACTTGCATGTTGATTTGTGTTTAACATACTCCATTTTACATGGGGGGGGGAGATGAGGCTTAATGGCGCGTCGACAGCTTGGTCATTAGCGCCAACCTCAGTCACAGTGCAGTGGTCCGGGTTGCCACTGCACCACACATTACAGAGATATTATTCAAACCCCTAATCTAAATCTTGTCATACATCTGTACCTCCTGCAAAAATTGAAAAACACCGGACAGGAGGACAGACTTATCGCCCAATTGACGCACAATGTCATGCGGAAGATGGAAACGACGACGAACACCATCAAGATGGCGACAATCAACAAGTAAGTGCCGGACCGTAAGTGGCCGTCGACACCAATAACATTCAGGAGGGTCAACCACCGCAAAACGAAACAGTGAGTAAGTCGGGTGTGACCAATGCGCAAACGGGCCAACACAACCTCCTCACGGCGACTGCGGTGACACGCCGAGTGCCATTCCTCGACAGTGCCTTTAATGGCCCGTAATTTATTACCGTCCTGTCCATCCCACAAGGTTTGCCAAAAAGCATGTAACCTCAGACACAGAGTTGGAAAGGCGTCTGAGGGAACAAGGCTGATATCCCTAACGAGAGGGCCAGAAAGGGCCCCTTTTGCTGCAGAATCCGCTTGCTCATTTCCACCTATCCCAACATGGCCCGGGATCCAGCAGAAAAGCACGGTTTTCCGCTGGCCAGGCAAGCGGGAAAGTAAAGCTTGGACACGTTGTGTCAAGGGGTTCCGAGGGTTGTAATTCGCCAAGGACTCCAGGGCACTCATGGAATCGCTAAAGATAATGAAATGCGTGCCCTGAAGGCCAAGGATCCACTCCACCGCCAAACCGAGAGCCAAAAGCTCTGCAGAAAACACAGAATAGCCTGATGGAAGGCGATGGGCAACCGTCACTCCCTTACAAGCACAAGCCACGCCAGCGTCTGACTTCGACCCATCAGTAAACAGCCGCTGATAACCGGCGTACTGAGAACACAGCCGCCGGAACTCCTGTAAGTACCTTGCTGGTAGAGTGGAACCCTTCGGGAGGGACACCAGAGCGAAAATGAAAATGCCACTTGGGACAAGCCAAGGGGCCACTGGCATCCCCCCTAGCCTCAAGACGCTGGGCATTTCAAAGGCTATCTATCTCCTGACAGGACTGCTGGAGCCTATCGCGGAAATCACCCTTACCCACCCTGCGTCTACCGACTCGCAAGTCTGGCCCAAAAACCATGGACCAAGCAGGACTGGATTCCACAGCACGTAAACGCACAGCATACTGAATGGCTAGCTTCCGCCGACGAATGGCCAAAGGTGGCTCCGAGGCCTCAGCATAGAGGCTGACCACTGGAGAAGTTCGAAATGCCCCAGTCGCCAGACGCAGGCCACTGTGACGCACAGTGTCCAACATCTGGAGAGTCGAGTCACTAGCCGAACCATACACCATGCACGCATAATCAAGTTTGCTGCGGACAAGGGCTCTGTAGAGGCGCAACATGGCAGTGCGATCGGCACCCCATGAAGTGCCCGACAGAACCCGCAAGATGTTAAGTGCCCGCAGTGACTTGTCTTTAAGTTGGCGCAAGTGTGGAAACCAAGATAACCTGGAATCGGAACACCAGACCCAGGAAACGTGCCTGTGTGACAACAGGAATCTGCGCCTGCCCCAAGTACAGGCAAGGATCTGGGTGCAGTGTTCGTTGGCGGCAAAAGTGAACGCACACAGTCTTGTCCGGAGAAAACCGGAAACCATTACTGACCGCCCAGGTCTGGACTTTGTTAATCGCCAGCTGTAGCTGCCGCTCGCAGGTCTGCATGCGAGCTGCCCGAAAGCGCAGGCCGAAGTCATCGACAAACAATGACTGGGGAACAGCAGCTTGCTGAGCAATGGGGTTGATCCCAATAGCAAACAAGATGACACTAAGAACACCTCCTTGAGGCACACCATTCTCCAAGACAAACGGGCGGGAAAGAGTCGCTCCGACAGGAACACGAAAAGAACGGCCTGAGAGGTAAGCGGAAAGCAACAGTGGCATCTGTCCCCTCAAGCCACAGTTATAGAGATTACGGAGAATCTCATAACGCCAGGTCGTATCATAAGCCTTCTCCAAGTCAAAGAAAACCTGAACCAGATGTTGACGCAGGCGAAAAGCCCCTTATCGGTGAAATTATAGTCAAGGTATGCGACCAAATGGACGCAGTAGCAATGCACGATTATGACCAAGTTAATATCAAGTTACTAGAAAGGTTTGTACAGACCAGAGTCGGTACAGGACTCATGTCATAGTCTGGAAAAAAAACCAGACCAGCTTTATCAGGAAAACGCTTTTGAGCTTCAAACTTTGTTCTCAAGGTGGGTATCCGTAGCAGGTGTTAATGGCCGCCATGACAAATAAACTAATTTGTTTTTATTAGAGCAATTTTACAAGTCTTGTCCTGCTGGCCTCCGAAAATGGCTACCGGACCAAATTACAACTGGGACGTTGGCCGAGGCAGCAAAACTGTGCTACTAGTACGCCACTCGCAATAAGCAAATCTCGGCTAAGGTTGCTAACAAGAAAGGCAAAGTGCAAACTAGCAATTCTTCAGGTAGTCATGCTTCTAAAGCTTCTTCTAACTCTAGAACTGGTAAACAAAACCATAACTCTTTAGCTAACCTGGTTGGGACTAAGAGTAATAACAGTGACAGCGTAACTAACACAGATGCTAACGCCGATTGTAGCGACAATGAAAATGCTAATAATAGCAGCAGACCTAGTGTTAGAACGTGTTACGAATGCGGTTCGTCCGTCCGCGCTATTGTTCCCTCTTGCTTGAGTGACAGCTTGGTCGGCCTGCTCAGTCCCTCCCTCTCCCATTGTTCTCCACCTCTAGAGTCACCCATGTAGTAGCTCTCCTACAGGGACGCCCTTTCCCTCCTCCCTGTTGCCAGGCAGCTGCTATAAAACCAGCGAACAGGTTGGCATCCCTAGCATAGCTCAACAATCAACGCCAGACGTTACTATGGCGGTCGGAGTGAAGATGTCACGAGTCCGATTGTTGCCATGCCGGGCACGGTAGTAGTTTAGGTAACTAGTTTTAGCTTTATTTTATTTTTCGGAACTTTATTCTAAAATTCAACTTTAAAGATTTAAACTTAACTTCTGACTTTGAGTAGTTTTTATGGGTAATTAAAACCATCGGCCTTTCTGGTCTCCCATCCCATAACTTAAGGGTTTAAGGTCCCCTTTCTAAAAACCGGATTTCTTTGTTTTTCTTTTTGAATTTGAGCGCGAGTTGTCTTCTGAAATTTTTCGAACATATAAAGTAAGATGGTTCGTTTTTTCTTTCTGTTTTGCTTACAGCCTGTAAACAAACATTTTTTGCTCACCATGACCTAGTAGCGTTATTATCGAAGCAGAGTACTTCAATGGTAGGATCCTGATATTGCTAGCTTGATTCAATGTGAATAGTAGATTTGATCTTGTGCAAGATGCCATAGAAACATAACCTTAAATTAGACCAAGACTGAATTTATTAAGATGCATTTTCTAACTTAAGAGGAGTTTAGGTAACTCCAAACCCTTTTTCTATTTGAAATTGTAATTTGCATTTTACTGTAAATTCTCAGTCGATATTTGTTATATATCAAAGTGCTCTTTCATGTAAAGCTAACCAGTTAATATTTTTGTAAAGACTAGTTGCAAATGTAAAGTGTTTATCTTTCCCCTGTTTTATTAAAACCAAGTCGTTTTAAACTCAGTTGCTTCTAGAGAGATTTATTTGCTAGTGTTTTATCTAACTAAAAACCATTTTTATATAAAGCCTAAGGTTAGCAATTAAAATTAACCCTTTTAGGCCTAAGTGACGATATATCGTCATCGCTATTCCACTGCGAAAAAGCCGACATGACGATGTATCGTTAGCCCGGTTCAGCCGAGTTCTACGCCCTGTTAAAAAAATAAATTTCCTATTGCGTACATCGGAGGCGTAACTCCGATTGAATTACGTAATTTGTAACGTATATTTTCGGTTTATTTAGGTTAATTTAATTTAATATCATCTGTTTATTACTTTAAGTCAATGTTATTGTTGGCATCGTCGCCAAAATGGACGTGAAATTGCGTTTATTTGCTGAAAATAGCCTTTGGTTCAAACGATCGTATCTCCGGAACGTACAGCCGCCATCTTGGTCGCGTTCGAGAGAGGGAATTCCCAATTTTCTGGCCCGCGAAAAATGACGTCATCAACTCACTGCCTGTATTCTTCCAATGAAATGTCCGGTTTCAACGACCGTTGTTTAAACGCTTCGGCCTCGCGAGCTTTCGCGAGCGCTGATTGGCTCGTTCGCGACACGTGACTCTTCGGCCGTTCGTGAGTGACGTCACGCGAAGAGAGTCAAGGTCGCAGCCATTGGCGCCAGCAGCACCGCGTCGCATTGCGGGCAGCCGGTCATTATGGCGTTCGGCAACGATTTGGTAGTGAGCTGTAATCAATCGTGAATCTCGAAGAAGTAAAGCAACTTTAAACTATTTTTACGGTAATAAAACATAAAATAATGATTTCGGAAGTAATAACACGCGTTGTGACGGAAGAATATCGAGTGGATGTTATCATTCTGAGTACTGTAAGTTGAAACTTTCGTTAGCGCTGTTCACGTAGTCGAACTTCGGGAATTGTTTAAATAATGAAAACGTAGGACGATGGTCCCAATTATATTTCTGGTCAATAATTTACAATATAATTATTACGTCTGCGAATTTTTATACTCCTAGACCGCATCGTTTTTTTATTACAATTAATTTCCGTGAGGCATGCAACTTGTTCATGGCAGCCATGTTGCAGCCATAGGCTTTTTCGCACGAGAATTGAAAATATGGCTTAGGCCTAAAAGGGTTAACTACCCACCTGGTGGCAGTGAACCATTGATTAGCTATTACTTAAACCTTTAGATAGGACATAGACGCTCTATTCCTAACCGTGCAGTAGCGACTGCTATGCTAGTATTTACCGCAAAAGTAAAAAAGGCCACCCAAAGTACTACTAAAGTTATCCAGACCACACCACATGTCGGTGCTAAGCATGAGGCACCTCACGAACCTGTAAGGACCGCTTCATGGGTCGGATGAGGCCGGATGGTAATGTACCTATGTCCATGTTGAGAGAAGGTCCGTAAGCCTCTATCCTAGTCCATATGCCCCCCCCCCCCCTTCCGCTGACAAGGCGATAGTTAAAGACTGAAAGGGTATGAAGCAGAGCGGAAAGTAACGTGAGGGGAACCGGGGGCACCGTTTTCATTCGTCATGAAAGGAACCAGGAATAGTGGCAGACCAGGGGAACGGCGATGGTCCGCCCGGGCCAAAGAGCTTGATGAAGGTAACAGAAGGTAATCAGGAACCAATGTGGACGGAGATCTTTTTGAGATACCGATATGATGTTGCTGGTAACGCTGAACGTTCAAGGGGAACCAGACCTCGAGGATAGTGAATCGGGAGTGAAACATGAACAAGTAAAAATGGTACTGGACCCGGACAGAGGCTTAGGCCCGAATGTCAAGACCCGGTTCGTGAAACAAGAGATACGCCAGCAGCCAGGGTATTGAAACGCAAGTAACCTCTGAAAGCCAGACAGACAGCAGAGTGTTGATTTGTTTGAGGTGCTGGGCCTAGGCACTGGGACCGGATTTCAACCCAATACTACCAAGTGCACGGGCGCACCTCCGCAATTGCAAGTCGTAGAACAGGAGGTTCTGTGGTAGAGGCCGGAACCGTGTGGTGACGAAGCACAAGACTCGAAGCACGTCTTGAGATTTGCAGGACAGGGAACCGAAGATGATATGAAGAAAAAGGAACCGGGCCCGGCCTTGAGGCTAGGCCCGAATCGCGAGCCAGGAACGAAGAATGGCGAAGCAATCGTACTTGAAACGGAATGTAGAAAAACGGTGTACGGCCCGGCCAAGCCTGGGCCCGAACTTCAAGTCTTGTTTATTCATGAAGAAGAGAACAGACCGGTTGTTGAGGCTCGGTCCGAGTCCTGGTAGACAAGAACAAGCAGTACTGAAAAGCGTGTTAAGAGGCTCGGAGGTGAATGGTCGAGTTGATGATCCCCTTCAGGAACCGACGTACTCACGTGAGGAAGGTAGACGGACGGCGGAACGTGGTCAGTAAAAGGGCCTAGTCCGCACCTTGTTGTACGTAGTTCGAAGCAGAATCGGACCAATCCGCAGTCCGACAAAGGCGGCACTTGGAAATAAACAGGATACAGGTGTCCGAAGATGCAGGAAGACAGCGGATCGCGGCCTGCAATGGGTCCGGGCCGTGTAGGGGCCCAGTTCTGGTGTGCTGACGTCCAAACAGGAACAGAATCGGGACGACGGTCAGCGTAGAGGAACCGTGACTAAGTAGCTGCAGACGGAACGGCGGTGCAGATGGAATGGTGGCATGTGAAGAATCACGGTGGACAGTAGAAAGTCGGCCGCCGAAGGGCCCAGGCCGGACGCCAGGGCCTGGCCCCGGCTCACTGGTCGCCTCGTAGAGGCGCAATCGAGCGGTAAAACGATGCGAGGAAGGACCCGGAATGGCAGCTGTAGGGCCGAGAAGCAAAGAACTCTATTCACGAACCGGGCCCGGACGAGCAGCGCAAGCCCGGGCCAAGACTCGAATCCGCCAAGTCAAGTCGGAAGACGGGTTGAAAAAAGCGGTCCCCTGGAAAAGGACAGGCTGACGCTCTGTAGGAACGATAGAGCCTAAATGCTGGTAGAAGTAGATGTCGCAAAAATGGCACTTTCAGCAGTCAACATTTTTTCAAAACGCCTTAGCTTCTGCGGGGCAAGCCCCCCCCCCTCAGATCCCCATGGGTTTACAAGGTTTTGAAACTATCAGTACCATTACTGCAAGTATAGTTTTTACAAGGAACTTTGTAGAAAAGCTTTGGCACACTGGTTTCTTGGATTCTTCTGTCTTTCAGATGCCGGCTATGTTACGGATGTGGGCAAACTGTATGCATCTTGATAAGAGATGGGTGAAAGGAACACTTTACAGAGCATTTCTAACCTACATGTCTTTTCGTTAAAAACGAGACCCGTTTCCTTACAACTAATGGTAACTCGGTGTGGAGAGCTGCTTACTTAATTTGGCTATAGCACTAATCTTGGCTGCAGCAATCATCTGCAGACAGTCTCAATAGGCACATGAAAAGCGCATTCTTTTTTTTGGGGGGGAGGGGACACATTATTTTTTCAGGGTCTCGAGGGGGGGGGGTCATAAGTAATGACCCCCTTCCGGCCATAAGTAATGACCGGTCCCTAATGTATATTTTTATAAGGTCAATAGAAACAAAAATCAACCAGGTGGCCCTTGTATTTTAATGTTCCTATATGCCATGAAAATATCCATTACCTATTTTAGTAGCATTCCACAGACCTCGTCAAAGGCGGCAGGCGCACTCTTGAGACGCCCCCTAGGGTGGCGAGCTGGAACCCCGAAGTAAAAATACTCCGCAACAAATCAAGAAGAGAGGGTCTGGAAGTGATCATGTGGAAAGGGGATTAAAGAACAAGTCCGGTGGCCACAAAGAGGCCAAGACGGTAAAGGCCGTTGGCGTGAGCCGACATAGGCTATCCCGAAGATAATGGGACGTAAAGACAGTGGGGCTGCGTCAAGAAGCAGCATCCGTGATGTCCGAGATGAGAAGATTACTATGAAGGTCCCAATACATTGAAATGACATGTAACTCGTCAGAAGTCACACGGATACAGCTAAGGGGGTACAGTTAATGTCAAGGGCGTTTACTTGTAAGCGTGGAGAATCACAGGTTTTAATCCATGTGGCTATCACCCGGGCAAAGGTTTCACTCATGTTAGATGTACACGAAGAAAAAGCTGCGAGTGGCCCTCAAAGAACCTGCTTGGATCTCTGCAGGTAGACGCGAAGGGTTTGTACAGGACAGAGCGCTCGATCCAGTTCGTTGCCAAGAATATTGGAAAGGGCTGGAATGACGAACGTACGAGATTGAGATGTGACCAAGCACCGTGAGGAACGGGAAGAGAAGTCGATACGAACGTCCAAAAGGACGAGACAGAGCTCGTTTCGGGGCAGCTCGAAACCTGACTTGAAGTATGAGACAAGAATAGGGCTCCTTCTCCTTGAAGAGATTGTCTTGAAGGCACCGTAAATCCCGCACGGGCCGACGCTGTTCGCAATGAAGTGGGTACGTTGCTGTGGTATCCAGGGTAGGACCGTCAGGTACAAACAGACCTACCGGAGAAGAACCGTGCAGGGCGCTCGAGGGCAACACAGTGCGGGTGACCGGAGACCGCGGACATGCTGCAGAAAGAGTGGAAAGTCGGGTAACGGAGGATTGTCCGCTAGAAACTCAACTGACAGAAGTGGCGGAGGGACCGGCTTGGCTAGCGGGTTCCTTGGCGCACCTTTGGCACAAAGCATGGCAACAGGTGCTCGTAGAAACGCACTCTTACACAGCACGTTCGACGTGGTCGAAGCGTAGTGAAGAAAAATCATCAGGCTCCGCCAAGCTTATATAGACGAAGGCTGCGCAGACTGGATGCGCAGTGAATGGCGACGCTGACGAGGCTGCGAGTTTTCTTCCTCTAGTACAAACAACATAGCAGAAGGAGAATGCTATTAAAATAGGTAATGGATAATTCATGGCATATAGAAAAAATGTTAACGTAACAAATGTTGCTTACATATTGATTGAAAAAATTGAAGTGCGGTCCAGGAAATGGTTGAAAACTGAAAAAAAACAAAAACATATGTAAGTGCATTCAAAACTACAGCGTTAAAAAGACGTTATGAAATCTCAGTAACTTGGCTGACATGGTGAAGTGATACACACAACGTTGAGCAGCCTGCATGCTAGGTGTATGTGCAACACAGATAGGACAGGAGACCCACTCTACAAACATAAAAAAAAATTCATTTTGCCGGCCCTCGGTGCTCGCCGGCTAAAAATGTTTTCTTTTGCAGAAAAAGTACAATACCTGTCAATTTTTGCATTGTTGTCTCAACTATGATGCTTGTGTTTGAGATTTCAAAGATTGTCGGCCGCCTCAGTAACCCAACCGTGCATGCGCGGTCCTCCCTATAAGAGTGGAAGCTGCCAGAGCTTGTCATCTCTTTGTCTCTGAATTGTCAAAAGGTGACTCTAGAGGGGAAGCAGGGTGGGGCCTAAGGTATTGCACTTTTTCCGCAAAAGAAACCATTTTTAGCCATCCAGCCCCGAGGGCCGGCAAAATGGACTTTCTTATTGCTAAGGAAAAAGTACAATACCTGTCAATTTTTGCATTGACGGGGGGATTGAGGCTTAATGGAGCGTCGACAACTAGTAAGGATCGACCGATACAGAAAAATACCGATCCGATACCGATTTTCTCGCCCCAGTCTGATCCGATACAGATACCGATACATCAATACCGATTTAAACAAAAGTCGGTAGGTCAGAAAGTCAAACTCATATTTCATCATTCTTAAATTGTATGCAAGAAAACGTAAATTTCAATTTTTTTTTATCAGTGGTGTCTGATCCGCAGGTGTACCTTCGACGATAAGACACTGCAGATATGCCTAATCGCAAGAAGGTACCCGCGCATTGAATTCACTAAGCGGCTGTGCAGATGACTTCATCAGATACAAGTGATGCTATGCAGGAAAGGTTTCTCTCAAGCTTGGCCGAGTAGCTTTCGCGCACGGAAGTTGGTCGTATTGGCTAAAATATTGGTAAATAAATACCGATACAGATCCGATACCGATACACCAAAAATAGCCGATAATATCTGTAAATCCGATACCGATTTTAATATCTGTCTATACCTAACAACTAGGTCATTAGCACCAACTTCAGTCACAGTGCAGTGGTCCGGGTTGCCACTGCACCACACATTACAGTGATATTAAACAAACCCCTAATCTAGATCTTGTCATAGATCTGTACCTCGTCAAACTCTGGTGGCGGGCACCTTTTGAGCGAGTTCCCTGGGGTTCTGAGGCAGGAAGTATCAGTGTGGAGTCTATGAGATTTGACCGGGTGCGAAGTTCACGGTCAGGGATTTCATGTTTCCTACACTGCCTTTCAGTTGTGTCGTTTTGGGTTTTTTTTTTTTTGGCAAAAGAAAGGTTGAAGTGACTTTATCTTGTCGTTGGACTTGGTGACACGGTCTTCATGGGTGAAGTTGAATTGGTTCCACTTGCTGTGTTCGTCGGGAGGGTTTGACGACTTCAGATTGGGATTTTCGTTTGGTGGTTTGTTTACGTCCTTCCGCCAGAAGAGGACGGCGGAGAGTACAGGTGCATCAGGGATGGCAGGTATGTGGTTGTTCCAGGTGCGGTTTAAAGAGTTGAAGATGTTTTTTTTTTTTGGGGGGGGGGCCCACCCAGCTAAACCTTCGGGTGCGGGGGGAAATGTTGATTAAGACGATTTCATTTCCTTTGTTTGTTTTTCAGTTTAAGACAGAAAAGAAGTTTTTGTTTTGTTGGCAGATTTTGGTTAGGTTCGTTAAATTGGAAAAGGGAAATTAAAATTTTGTTTCTACAGAAAGTATGCCAGCCAACATTATTATCTTGCCGAAAAGTTGATGTGAACCCAGGGGGTCCCAAATTGGGATGGGTAATCTGAGGATGGGGCCTCAGGAATTGGAGAAGAAGGCCCTCTTTTTTTTTTTTTTTTTAAAAGATGAAAAGTTTCAAAAGGGGAGACCTTCTTGGCGGGGAGGTTACTGGTTGCCACGGCAAGTTGGAGGGTCGGTTTTTAATTATTTTTAGTGTTATTGCGAAGCCCAAAGTGGTATTCTTTGGCCTTGTTTCGGCAAAGGTCACAGGGTAGCTCCAGGGTTTGATGACCGTACAGCCGAGACATATTAGGATGGAGAGGTTCAAAGGTGTCAGAATTGTCTTATTGCCACAGCGAGTATGCGTAGAATGTGTGACCCACGCATGCTGCACTTAAGGATTCCCAGGTGATGTTGTTGTAAAGAACGAGATCCTGGGCGTCGAAAAGGATGTTACAGGACGAGGAGACAGTTTCTGTAAAAAAATCCTGATTGAATTGGAGCCATGGCCGGTCTTGTTGGTAAGGATATTAGCCTAATTCTTGGGTCAGAAGCTTGGGTTTTGAAGCCAAGAGTGGATGAAGGAAACGACACGGGGTTTTGTAGGCTGATTTCGTGGGGCCCTTTAAGGAAATTGGTGTGAGGACCCAAGGACAAGATCTGGTAGAAGGGGTAGACTTCTTGGAGTGTCGACTACTAGGTCTAGAAGGAGAGGAAACCAAGGTGCTGATGGCCAGAGGGGCACTATTAGGAGGAACAGACTCTGGCTTTCTTCTATTTTTTGAAGAACTTGAGGAAGTAGTTTGAACAGGGGAAAGGGGTATGCAAACAGGTTGTGCCATGGGAATGTCAGGGTGTCTACAGCTATTGCTCCTTCGTCCGGGATCGGGCTGATGTAATGGGGAAGTCTGGCACTGTGCTTCGTGGCGAACAGGTCCACCATCGGAGTGTCCCAGATGCTGAAGAGAGATTCACAGATGGATTTCTTGAGGCACTATTCGCCCGTCGGTGGGTTCCGGTGTCAGAGAGTCGGCAATTACATTTCTGTTGCCTGGAATGTGAAGTGGCAGTAGGGTGATGTTGTTCGGAATAACTTATACTGACAGTTTTATAACGCAAAACCAAAAGTCAAAGATCTTCAAAGGTTTTTCCCCTCGAAACTTGCGAATTTTCGACAACCTTTACTGGTTGTCTTCGTCAGGCAGTTAAGCCACCGGCACCCACACTCACAAGCCTTCCAAACCCAACGAATTTCCAAAATTCAAACTCCCTCCTCTTCACATCATAGTAGGCATTGAGTCAGCATTCCAGGCTGGTGTTGGCACTGCTCATAGTCGACGTTTCTTCATCTGTTTCTTCCTCCGTAGTTGGTGGTGTGGGGAGGAATTTCTTCCAGCTTGCTTCCAGTCTAGTTTTGAATTGAGGTGTCACCATGTTACTAATCGTTTTATAAGCTGGTTCTTGTGTGTTCAGTAGTTTTATTGACATGCCTCTACACTGCTGAATGGCCATTGATTCTAAGGCACGGAGGTGTGCCCCCTTGCTGAAATCCGACTTGAGCAAGATTTTAGTCTGCTCCCAGTCAATCTGGTGTTTAGATTTCTTGCAACGCATGGCCACTGCATGCATGTTCGGAATGCAAAGGTTGAAAATTTCGGAAGTTACGGAGTGAAGGGATCTTCATTTTTTTTCCACCTCCTTTCTGATGTAAGCCAGGGCTGTTGTGTTGTCGGCTTGGACCTGGATCACCTTGTTTTGGATTAGCGGGAGAAGTGTCGACGGGCTAGCAGGATTGCTCGGAGCGCGAGGATGTTGATGTGGTCTTTGCAAGACGTTGGCCAAAGGCCAGACTTCCAGGTTGTTTAGGTGTGCGCCCCAACCGGTTTTGGATGCATCTGTTAAGATGAGATCGGGGGTGGTTCGTGGAGGGGAAGTGTTTTCGAGAGGTTCGTGACATCGGACCACCATAGGAGAGTTTCGAAGGGGAAGTCGCTGTTGAACGGTCCTGGCAGTGAAGTTGGCTTGTTTGCGAAAGAGACGGATGTGTTGAAGGAGATCCTCGATGCGGTCTGGTGAGGGCGAGATCTCTGCCGATAGTAGATCAAATGAAACTACGAGGAACGTGAATACTTGAGCAGGTGAAAGGAGAGACTTTGCGTAGTTCACTCCGAAGCCCAGATGGTTTAGCAGGGAGATGGTCTTGCCTCTGTTGAGTTCCAGAACGTGGGGGTCCGGGTTATTGAAGGCCCAGTCGTCTAGATACGCGCTGGCTTGGATTTGATGTTGGTGAAGTTTGGCCAAGACTGGTTTTAACATCATTGTGAAGATTCTGGGTGCGGCATTCAGTCCGAAAGGAAGGCAGCGGAATTCGTAGACCCTTCGGTCGTAAATGAAGCGGATGATTGCCGGATGAAGGGGGACATGACGGTAGGCGTCTTCCAGGTCGATTGAGACTGTCCAGTCGTTCTGTTTGAACGTGAGGCGTATGGACTCGAGGGTTTCCATTTTGAAGTGATCGTTGTGAATGTAGTTGTTGAGAGGTTTCATGTTGAAAATCATACGGGAGCCTCCTGACTTCTTTGGTCGGGTAAAAATGGAGCTGTAAAAGCCCGGACCCGGCTTGTGGCATTCTTTGATTGCATTTTTGCGAAGGAGTTCCGAGACTTGAAACGAAAGGGATTCTGTGGTCGGAGGGGAGAACTTCCACGGAGGGGAGGTTTTTAGTGGTGGTTGAACTAGGAGTGTTGGTCGAAAGCCATGTTTGATGATCGAAAGGACATCCGTGTTGTGGGTTAGTTCTTGCCAGGCCGGGAAGAAGTGGCGGAGTCTTGCGCCGACTGGAAGGCAGGAGAGGCAGGAGGCGTCATTATTGGGTCTTGCGAAAGGAGCCCCTGCCCCTTGGTGAGGAGTGACGGCTTCTTCGATCGGGAGTTGCGGCTCGCTTCTGTTGGTTCCTT
Source organism: Lithobius niger (assembly GCA_023313725.1). NCBI lineage: Eukaryota > Metazoa > Arthropoda > Chilopoda > Lithobiomorpha > Lithobiidae > Lithobius > Lithobius niger. Next base: position 117,903 of record JAHWFP010207636.1, on the reverse strand, counting down.
TGGCCGGAGGGAGCGAGAGGAGACGGACCGAAAGGGCTGTTGGTTTCTCGGCTGAAAAGATGTGCTCTCATTTGTGCGGGCCGGAGGTGCCGTCGGTGTGGCCTTGTTCCATTCGTCTGGTGGAGGGCGGGGATTGTCCTGCCTGTTATTCTGAAAGGGGAGATTGAATGAAGCGTTTTGTTTTTGCGGTTTCCTTGATATGTCCAAGTGTGGGGCCAGAGTTGGGATGAGACCACGGAATAGGGTGTCCGACTCGTGAATTGGTTGGTTGCGGAGACTATGACGAGTGGAAACGTTGAGGTTGTTAGCGGACGAAAGAGCTATCTCCCGAAGGAGGATAGTTAGGGGAGTTAGGGGTTGGATTGCTCACTTTGGGGTAGGAACCTACAAATTGGTGGACTATTAGACTGGACCATAGAGAGAAGATTTTGATATAGAACCACTTTGGTGGGTGATGACGTTATCAAGATGGCGGATGCACTGTTTCAGTTTTTTAGCTATTACGAAGGAACTATTTGACCGATTTTGAAGTTTAAGTAACCGTTGGAAATGTATTTAATTTATCTACAAATCACGTCGGAATAGTTTTCGTCGAATTTGTAGCCGTTTCCGTGATACAGACGCACGAATGTTAAAATGACGTATTATCCTACCATATTTATGTCCTTTTTTGCATATCACTGCAAATCCGTTACAGATATGCAAATATAACCTCCATATCCATTTAAAGCTTAGATTTGCATCTTTCCAACGAGCTATAGTATGCCCAAAATGATACAAATTTGGAGGAGCAATCCATTTTTCAATTTACCTAGCAGTATGTTTGCGTTTAGAACTATTGCAGAAAACAATTAGGAGCCAGCAAATTCACGGGTTAAAGTGCTATTAGTTCCAATTCTGTTCATTTCATCACTAATTGGCATAATAAAAACCTAACAAACAGGGACAGATTTAGGAGGGTGATGGAAGACCCCCCTCCCCCCACACTGCTAACATGTGTCTGACATTATGTCTAACATATATTATGTCTAAATTGGAAAATTGTTCAGTCACATAATGCTTACCTTCGAAAATTTGCTGGACATAGGAGTAAGTGTCTAGTTTGTGGAAATGTGCGTGTTTTTTAGCAAACATACTGCTAGGTAAATTGAAAAACGGATTGCTCCTCCAAATTTGTATCAATTTGGGCATACTATAGCTCGTTGGAAAGGTGAAAATCTAAGTTTAAAATGGATATGGTTATATTTGTGTATCTGTAACAGATTTGCAGTGATATGCAAAAAAAAAGTACATAAATATGGTAGGAAAATTCGTCATTTTAACACTCGTGGGCCTGTATCACGGAAACGGCTACAAATTCGACAAAAACTACTCAGACGTGATTTGTAGATAAATTCATTACAATTCCAAATGTTACTTAAACTTCAGGATCGGTCAAATAATTCCTTCGTAATAGCTAAAAAACTTTTAACAGTGCGTCTCCCATCTTGATGACGTCACAAAACTATGACGTCATCACCCACCAAAGTGGTTCTATATCGAAATCTTTTCTCTATGGTCCTGTCTAATAGTCCATCAACTTGCAGGCTCCTACCCCAAAGTGAGCAATTTGGCTATTTTTTTCCCCAACGCCCGCCCCTAACTAGGAGGGTGTTGTTAAAGAGGGCCCTGGTTGCCCAGTTTAAGGAGTGGTAAGTTGCAAAACTTGCCTTCTGAGAGAGCTGTGATATTAAAGATGAGAGGTTGCGTGTTTCTTCTGGGCTTGCGTCCGCAGAGAGTTTCTCGCACAGGGCGTTGACCGCAGTATTAAGGACGTCAACCTGGGAGGCCGCCCGAAGGCTTAGTCGGAGACATTTGTCGTTTTCGAATAGAACAAAAAAGTTGGGATTTCAGCTTTCTTAGGGATGGAGAGAGCAGAGCCAAAGTCCATCTTGATTTCACTGCACAGGAATTCGCATTCGGAATAAGTGTCGAAAATGTTTGGTTTTGCGGCGCCGTCGCCGAACGGACGAAAGAAGCCGTTTTCACGGCCTGGTCGTGGAGCAGCTGGTTCCTTGTCTAAGATGAGTGGGTCACCCTTGCCGAGGAGGGAGCCTTCATTGCGAAGGAGGCACGTCAGAAGAGTTGATTGGCCGAGAAGGTTACGTGGCCCGAAGGGCAAAGCCGAATCCCGTCTTTAAGCCTCGGTTAATGACTGGAGCGTCCGTAGATTGCGAAGGTTTAAAAAGAAAACACTCTGGAACCGTTTCCTCGACAGTCTTGAGAAGTGCTGCAAGGGGTAGCGCCGGGTCTTCGGTCGAGTCGTCCAGGAAGTGAATTCGTCTTTCAGACGGAAGGAAGGACAGGGCGACCGGTGCTGGCAGTGCCGGCTGTGGAGGGCCTTGCGATGTGGGCGGAATGGTGCTTCTTAGTTTCTTCAAAGCGCCTGAAGGGGAAGAAGCAGAGCGTTTGTGACTTTCATGGCTCGAAGTAGAGGCGACCCAATCTTGAGTGTGGGCGTGACTGACGGAAGATGTACATGATGGCGGTGGCATCGGGTTGTCTTTCATTGTACGAACGGCGTATGGACGATGTCGTGTACTTCGTTGCGAGTGACGCTGCGGCCTCGACATGAAGAATTGGAGAATTCCGGGCGGGTGAAAGAGCTGTGGCAGCTCGACGAAGGTTCCTTTTGGCTTCACGGTAATTGTCCTTCACAAGTTGTAAATTATGACAAAGGGAAGAGAGATTCATGGTAGGGGGAGTCCGTTGACCAGCCTGGAGGAGACTCCGAAGATGCGGTCCCATCACCGAAGGCGATCTCGGTGGAAGGCGCAGGGATGATCGGGCTCATGGCAGCGAGGTCGAGAGCGGAGACCCAGCGGTCGCCAAGAGCGAAGGTAGCAAGAGCACGAGGGTGAGCGGCAGATGAAGCGGGAGCGGCGGCCATCTTCGGTAAACCAAATTCCGTGCGGAAGGGGGAACTTCAGCGTGAGGTGGCGTAGAGACACCTCTGGACGAAAATGAATGCCGAAAGCGTCCACGCTCTCGCTTTTATAAGGGAAGACTGCACTGCACATGCGCAGTGGGATATGCAAGCAGGCGCCTGGGCACCAGAAGAAACCTCCAGGGGAACATCACATTGGGACAATGTAATGCTAAAATTATCAGGATAATATGTTTTGGCAATAAAGAAATACGTATTTTCAGGGTGGGGAGGAGGTCATGCCAAGCGTTACACTATTGTTACAAAGGGGGGGGGGGGGGTGGAGGTGTTTACATTTATACAAAAAAATGTTACGTAATTTGTGAACGTTACCTAAATCTATTTCGAATTTTTTTTATTTCATTTTAATTCATCAAAACTGTACCAAAAAAAAACGCAAAAAATAACCCACTCTCAATTTCAAAAAATCTACTAAACCGCTAACTATACTTTTTTCAACAAAAAGATGAATGCAAAAGAAGCGATATCAGAAACAAAAGCCGCAAGGGTGAAAGAATTCGCCAAGTTTCGGCCAGTGACAGTAGTGAAAAAGAAGAAAAAGTGCTGCCACCAAGTTTTCTACATGGTGTACCAAGCGTAACCCATGTACTGGCCGAAAATTGTTTCCCAAAGAAAATAATGATGTCATCATCCCCCCCCCCTCATACCCGCCTCCCCCAACTCTAGAAAAACGCCGATTGAACTTCTAACTGGGCTCTAGCAAAAATAAGACGCCACCAAAAAAAAAACAAGTGGTATCTAAAACAAAACCCACAAGGGTGAAAGAACCCGCCGAGTTTCCGCAAAGTAGTGATATCAGAATAAAAATGGCTGTCACTAAGTATCTACACGGTGCGCCAATCCTACCCGAAAAGTGTTTCCCTTAGAAAGTATTGATATCACCCCCGCCAAGGAACAACCGCCATTTAACCCCATCGACTATTACTTCAGACGTTAAATGAAAAACGGATTGCAGCAAAGGTCAGGTTTTTCATTTATCCTTTGATCTCATAGTCGGTAGGAATGGCTTGGCGGTTGTTCGTTGGCGGAACACTTTCGGTTAGGGTTGGTACACCATGTAGCAACTTGGTGGCGGCCATTTTAGTTCTAATATCAGTATTTTGATTGGCTGATACTTGGCGGGTTCATTCACCCTTCTGGGTTTTGTTTCAGATAATACACTACGTTGTTTTTGTTTTCTGTTTATCCTCATAGCAATTCCTGAATCTAAAGCAAGCGAACGAATTAGACACCAATATCTACGAACACATCTGCCACCACGCGCGAGATCTGTTATAAAAACGGTAACGGAAGCAACCGTTGTTTCAAAACGTGTGAAATGGGAAGCAGTGGTGTTTTTTTTTTACCCTTTGTTATTTTTCTGCGTTTTTCACACTAAAATAATTATCACTAAGGATATTATGACATGGCTTTATGTTGTTCATGTCGTGCTCAGGGCCACCAATCATATAGATCGGGCTCCCTTACCGCAGCTATTGAAAATTGGCTTAGTGATCCAACTGAAAACCCGTATATCTCTGAAAATATTTGACGTAGGAATTTCCTATTCAGTCATGAAACAAAGCTTTTTTGTCACAATATTTCACGATATTTCAACCAAATCAGAACAAAATTGCAAATGTTATCGTGTCCCAAACAGACAAACACATTCACAGACAGGTAGACAAACGAAATCCAAATTCAGTCGATTATTCGTCCTCGCTCATTTGTTTGCTCGGCTAGTAAGTTGCGATCTTGGTGTGGCTGGATCGAAGGAGAGCAAAATTTAAAGAGTTAAAGAGTGTTTGAGTTAACCTACCAGGTTTTTTTTTCAATTTTACTTCGGTCGAGGTTCGCCAGAGAGAAAGCAAAAAGAACGTGAGACAAAATTAATGAAGTTTCCATTAGCATTCTGGGTTGGCGTTTGTCAATTCTTCATATTTATTGTTGAATGGGCAACAAAGCTTCACTACGTAAGGGCTACTTTGTTGGAGTGGGTGAGTCGAACAATCAAATTTTTTTTACTGAAACTGACCACGATCATAAGCATGAACTTAACAATGCATTTGTCAATCATTGTTTCAAGCATATTCCATATAACGAAGCCGTTTTGTTGGATTATACCTAGTGAATCCAAACATTTAACAGATAGATATAACATTTCTTCGTCCCTGAATTCAGTTATCGGTTATGGGTCGATAAATAACCACAAATGGAAACTGAACAATATTACTGAACCCAGCAATCCTCAAACTGACATTTTAAAAGAATCCTTACTTTGCAGCAGCATAACTTGGATACATTCCATACGATGGTGGAAAAAACTGTTGCTGCTGTGGAAACATCGGAGTGTATTGTTGTTCTCCATTTGGAATGGGTTGAAAGTCCTGCTGAGAGGTGGCAGTTTTCACAACTGCTTCTGCCTTGTACTCCTCTAGAGCCTTCGTTGCATTTGCCCATGCCTGATTTCTAGCTTCTTCATCCGACACTTCAGGATAAGCTTGGATAGCACTCATTTTTGTGAAGACTGCAAATAAAAAAAAACACAGTTAGGTAAAAGCCATGGAGAAAAAAAAAAAAACTTTAAATTGCCGGCCTTCAGCCGGGCCAACTGAATTTTGTTTCTATTGCCTAAACGGAAATATGCCTAAATTACCGTTAAATTGTTGCATTCCTTTCCAGAATGCTGTCTTTCCCTAAGAGGTTTTTAGGTTGATCAGAGCCGTCCAGCTGTGTAAGCCAAGTATGTATGCGCAAGCACACTCCTCCCATAAAAGTGCCTAGGCACGGCCGAACAACCTTTTTCCTCACAATATGTCAAGATGGTGACTCAAGAAGGGTGGTAGGGTAGGTACAGGTAATGTATATTTCCGTTTAGGCAATTGAAACAAAATTCAGCCAGGCCGGTAAGTTCATGTTTCTGTACCACGAGCCACAACTGTTTGCCGTGATGTCATCACGAGTTAACCACTGACGAACGAGAATAGCGCAGCTTTGGTGGTCTGCGTGGATTAGCCCAGTCACGTCATATGCGCGTCACGGCAAACAGCCGTGACGCGTGGTTTATATGCCGTTCGGAAATACGATTTCCTGTAATTTTTCCATTTACAGGAAGACCTCGTAAAAACTGGAGGGCACACCTTGACTTGACTGGCACCCTAGGGTTACGAGCTGGGTCCCCCAGAAACTTACATACTTCGCACTTTATTCAGAAAACAGAAGAAAACGAGGATTTTTGGTTCTCTTTCGCAGGATGTGGTGGCCCTAAAAAGGGCCGTTTGTTTAGAGATGAGGGTCTTGCTTCTTTTCCTTAGTGCTTAAGAGTCGTTGACAACACATCTGGCAGCGACAATGTGTCCCGACGGTGCAAGTAGTGTGACGTGAAGATTGCAGAGTTTCTACATGATGCAGCTGCAAGGATGTCAGGAACCGGGATGTTGTGGAAGGCCCACGAAGTTGACATGGCCTTAGTTCATGTGCTGTGACACTGATGTTGTCGGAGCAAACGACTGACTGAGTAAGATGACTGACTTTGTCCAGGTTGCGATCGTTCAAGCGGAGGGTTCACCAAAGTATCTCTTGTATGGGAGGAAAATTTGATTGCGGCATCTGCGGAATTCATTGTTTTCTGTCCTTATGTAGAAATGTAATGCACGTCCAGGGTAGAGACAGCGTTCAGGTTCATCACCGATTATGTTTGAAAGAGCTGGGATGATGATCGGTTGTGACGGTTCACAAGGTTTCTAGTTTTTGCACAAAATGAAGATCTTGGAAGCAGGTGGGCAGTTGTGAAGTTGGGGTAGAAGCAGTAGTAACGTGGGTCGAAGGCTAAGGCCTGGACATCACTGCAATCAGGTGGCGAGGGTCATTAGGAAAATCTTGCTGGTTGTAAAGGACATTTGCCGAAAACAAGATTTGAGAGGACATCCTGACTCAAAAAATCAAAAACTTAGGGGAAAAACCATTGTTTCGCTGTTCAAATAGGATCAGCTCGACGAATAATGGACTATATCGATTGCTGTTTGCACGGTTTAATAGCCCAACACATCTTCTTCACTTCTGCCCAAACAGAACTTCAAATTTCGACTCCAATACACTTTTACAACAGTTTGAAAAAAACGCTCAAACTGAGCCATCACTCGCACTACTTCCGGTCGCCGTTATTCAAAAAACCTTTTATATTTGTAATTATTTTTATATTATCCTTTTAGGCAAAAAGCCTGCAAACACTAGCTTAGTTGTGTCTTAGGAGGGGCTGTCAATTGGCACTCAACCTCAAAAATATCTTGGATATATACTTAGAACGATATTTTTTATTCCTGTTTGAGGTGATGATATCAATTGTTATGAAAAATGTCCGACTATAGAAAATCTCGTTATCAGCTTCTGCAAATAATTTAAACTTAACTTAATGCGTAAGCATTTTCTAAGCTAGTTTATTTAACCTTTTATTAATATACTTTGCCCCCAGAACCTTACCAATGCTTAGCTATTTTCAATTTACGATTTTACTGGACACGATTTTTTGTACATAATTCTTGCTTAAATCGCCATCAAAAACTCCGACTGTGACCACCATCCCACAGCAAAAACCCTAGCTTGTCCTTCTGAGCAATCCTTTAATTACAATCATTACAGTTTAAATTAAAAGGCTTTTAACTTTATTAATAGAGTAAAACTCGAATTGCACCTTCTTTACAAGCCTTGTTTCCTTCAAACTTCTCCAAGCGATCTGTCAATCAAACAGCCTGCTCCTCCTACTTTCCATTGTTCTCCAGGCCGTCAGCCAATCAAGAGGGGGGAGCTCTCCTCGGCGTCCGCGGAGGGGGGGCTAGGAATCCGACCTGTTGGCAATAAAAGGCCAAGAGGCTCTCACTCCTTAGCATAGCTCACAGAACTCAAGCTAGAGGTGGTCACGCCGGTCGGGAGTGGAGATGTTACAGTCCGAATGATGTTGCCATGCTGGGCAATTGGTAGTGGTTCGTATTTTAGTCACTAGCTTAAAAGTTTATCTTTAGGACCCCACATTCTAAATTTATAGTTTAACGTAAACTAACGTCTAGCTTTGAGAATTTTTATGGTTGGCTAAGCCATCGGCATTTCTGGCCCCATGTGTTCCATAACGTAAGGGTGTTTCCCTTCCTAATAACCAATTTTTCTTGTTTATTTTAATTAATTTACTCTAACCAAAAGATCACCATGATCACGTAGTTTTGTTGAAGCAGAGTACTTCTACAGTGGACACCAAATTCTATTGTTGATTTAGTGAAGGACGGTTCAATCTCTTGAGGATTTGGGAAACATAACTGTAAGGACTAATTTGTAACTTAGTGGATGCGGTTTTAAATTAGTGTCTTTCAGGATTCGGACTCGAAAGACAACTTTTTCGACAAGAAAATTTTGATGGCGAACTAAAAGCCTAGTTCCTGTATGTTACGAATTTCTAATGTAATTCCCATTGCTTTCACTGAAAGCCAGTATGTAAACTAGTGAACAATTGTATAGTGTTATCATTTACATTTGCTGTCTAAAATAAAAACCAGGAGTTTTTAAAATGCCAGTTTGTTCCCTAGTGGATCAATTGCCAGAGTTTAAATAATATGTAGCCCATTTTTATTTCATACTCTGGTTAGCTTTTAACTTAAACCCACCACGTTGGCAGCTTTTATCGGAGTTATTAATTACTGGATAGGCCTAAAATTAGGACGGACGCTCTATTCCACATGCCGGATCACTAGCCAAACTATGCAGTTTCCGAAAAAACTTCAGAGTAATTTCTAACGCACCGAAGTACACCACATGTTGGGGATTCTACAAGCACCTCGCTCGTTGTAGCATCCGCCGTTACAGGGTCAGGACGTCCGTGCTGCTGTTGAGGAATGGTTCGTACAGCGCCTTCATTAAGGTATCTAAGAAGACACTGAGGTCCCAGTCCGGAAAAGCTCGGCGTATAGTTGGTCGTTCGATTTCGAAGGATTTGATGAGTGAGGATATCCGGAAATCCTCGAGGAGTATTGACTTGCCTGCTGCTTTGAAAGAGTTTAGTGCTAAAAGGTAAACTAGGATTGCAAATTCTTTTAGACTGTCCTTGAAAAGTTCAGTTGTAGCGGCAGCTACACCCGTGTGACGCACGGGTAGACGCTACTAGTTGTGGTCTGTTGCGGTTCTACTTCAACATACTTCTGAACTTAAGTGACTGCAGTTTAACGGTACTGGGGGGGGGGGGGGGCTTTAGCTCCAACTGGGCGTTTAATACACGATTTACGGTAACTAGGATTTTTTATATTTAAATCAGTAGCCTAGTTTTCTTTATTTTTTTTAATTATATTTTATTTATTTTTTCCGTGGTAATTTGTGGATAGACCTACCATTTAGGTGAATGGTAATGCAGAGATAATGCCTAGAAAAGAAATTTATAGTTTTTGGCGATTTTTGATTTTTAATAAACATTACAGTTGATACAGATTTAAATATATAGCGGGCCATAAGGTAAAAATAAACTGCTTTAACTTCTTGTTGAAGATTGATCAGTCTTCAGTCAAGTCAATGCCATCCATAAGACTGCTTTATTTTTTGGTTGATTGCTTTTGGAGCCAAAAAAACCAAGTTTTACAGCTGTGACTGTTTCCGGGAGGTTGGGTCTGTTTGTGTGAACATAGCTAAATGCTGAAAAAAAAACCACTCCACACATGCAGAAGGGGCTGTCGCCATAAGCAGCTGTTCGACAACACTGATCGTAAAAGAAACAAACTTACACCGGAAATTTTATAGGGTAAAATTACTTGAAACATTTAAGGAAGGTAAAATTATTGACTTAAATCTGGATTTTTATTAATAAAAATCATTCGATTTAAATTGCTGATTAAAACCAGCTTGATTTAAATCGATCCACCCCGATTGTGAATGGCTTGCCGCATTTGACACAATGATAAAACGTGATTGGTAGAGCACACATGATTGAGAAACAACAACTTTTAGTCGCGTCCACCGTAATAAGAGTGGGAATACGGTTACAAGCCTAGCGGCGGTTGGAGCAACAGGCAGGTGGCGCTATTGCATGCATCTCTTTCTAAAATGGGTTTGGACATGAGAGCATTTTGTAACGAAAAGTAAAATTACAGGCGAGAAATAGAAAAAAAATATAGCCCACAATGCCAAAAATGTTTTTATTTAATGAAAACAAAGAAAGAAAGAAATTATGAAAAAATATTTTGTACACTTTCTGGCCTTCTTCAGCTTCCTTATTCAATAATTTTCTGACTTTATCATAATGAACAAACCTTTAGCACCACACACACACACGCCAAAACATTGACTCATAATTTTTTTTGAAATAAAGCTGTAGGTTTCATAGCAAGTATGGTTGCTTACATGATTTACAGTTTTACTATCTTCAAACTAGTTAACGAATCACAATCCGACGCCGAGAATGAAAAGACAACTTACCTTGAATTTCAAACAACTACCCCGTATCCAGTGTTGTAGTTTGTCGCCAATAAAAAACTTTGCCAAACTTTGACCATTTAGCTTAGCTGCTTCACCAAATTTCACAACCTATACCTCATTCCCACTATGTAACAAAATCTCACCTAATGTTAAGAGCAGTTTGCAAACTAGCCTAGTCAGGTAGATATTTTGATACACCATTACACCTTGCTATATCTCAACTAAAAAACCCATAACCTTTCTGGCACAAGAAAATTGGAATAACAAAATCACTTACTTTTAACATTACTGCTGTGTAATACTTAATTTCATTTTTCTTCTAATATGAAAAAAAATGACTGGCCCAAACCCAGAAACTTGGCCCAGATCTACCTCAGGCTTGTTGCCAGATGAGCAGACCAATGCCACGGCCAAAAGTGTCACCAGGGTAGGTAGCAGCGTATGCATTCCCAGATTAGACAGAAAGAAGCCATGGCATCGGCTACATCCCACGAATTAAGCAGTGCCGCAAGCGGTGAGTTTGAGCATTCCAAAAATCAGGTAAGCTTGGTATTTGACTTAGCCGATCTTATTGGAAGGTTGACTGATCTCATTTGAAAATCTTTTTCAGGCAAAATTTCTATCTTATTGCGATAAAGTTTTAAAATAAACAAATAAAACAAACAAACTACTTTCCCGTCCTTCTACATAGTCAGTCCACCTGACCAACAACTGCAACATTATAAATTTCTATTAGTTTATGGCATACTGTCTTTACACTAATAAGACTTTTTTTCTTGCGTTAAACAGCGTAGGCCTACACATTGGCTATTCAGCAAAAAGTACCTCTACTCAACCAGCTGTATCTCCGTGAAAAATTGGCTAAAACGACTTCTGTTTCTTCACCTTAATATCCTCAAACTTTTAGGCCAGGCAAATTGGGTGAAAATCTGATAAAAAGGTAGAAAAGAATAACGTAAAGCTGAAAATTGGCACGTGTCCAGGAAGTCTAGTCTACCCAAATAACATACCAAAAGTCCGCCACTTCCAGCTGCCATCTTGGAAAATGGCCGCCAGAACATTAATTTTCGGTTACATCTGTAGACCAATTATTTTTAGGAAAAAAATCCATAGGACAAAACTTGTAGGCAATTAAATTTCCAATAAATTTGATCCTATTCGTGTTTCTTGTTATGTAGGATGAACAGATCCTCCGCCACGTCGATCTCCTTTCCGGCCCTATAGGCCAGTGCTTTTCAACCGGTGTGCCGGGAAACCCTTGTGTGCCGCGAAGATGGCTAAAGGGTGCCGCGAAGCAGAGGGAATCGTCACACAAAAATCCCGCAAAAGTGCAAGTCGTCCTTCAACAGCAGTCGCGTGCAGTAGCGAGGCTCGTTTGCTGGGACTGATAGCCATGCAGCTCGATCTCCGGTAAAGATCTATTCAGGGCAAAATTGGCTAGGGGTAGGTTCGTAGTCTGTAGTAATAAAAAATTATGTGTTTGGTTGGGTATATGCAGTGGCAAGTGCCTTGGGAGAGCAACATCCTTTTGCTTGAAGAAAAAAGCTTTTCAATTTTTTGGACATGGGTGACATTGCGTCTCCCAAAAAATCTAAGGGTACCTCGCGCCAAAAAAGGTTGAAAAGTTCTGCTCTAGGCCTATGTCTCGGCCGCCACCATCGGATTCCAGAACTTCAAGCCCCCTCGGATTACTCAGCGCTCGGCTACCGCCTCCCTTTCCCCGGTTTCTACGTTCCCAACCTTCTCCAGCAATGGACTCTTCGGTGGATTGTGAACCTTCTGCTCCACCAACCAGCTGTTTTCCGACGGCATCCGATCGTTCTGGGACTAGCCCATTAACACAATACCCCCAGCCCCTTCCTGGACTTCGCCCTCCACCTCACCATACCTTCTTTGCGCCGAACTTACCATTGCTTCGACATCCCACACGGCGGCAAATTTTACGCTTACCCAGCCGAAGCCATGAAGCCAACAAATGCCCTCGCACGGCAAACCACCGAGGGCCGTACCCAACCGAAAACCACCGAGGTGGAGAGGGGGTTAGTAACAACCTTGTAATAACTAATTAAAAGACAGATAGAAGGCCGGTAGCCTAATTCATGGGCCTAGCTGGGAAGCAGTGAGCAATTGCAAGTATTACCTCCAAACAAAGATTGGAGTCAAAAATTACAAAACAAGAAAATCACACAAACATAATTTCCTACAAGTTTACTCCTATGGAATGTTTTCGTAAAATTGATAGGTTTGCAGATATAGCAAAAAATACATTTTCTGGTAGCCATTTTCCAAGATTGCGGCCAGAAGCAGCAGTGGGATTGTTGGGGACTTTTGATTCAGGCGTACTTCCTGGACACATGTGCCAATTTTCAGCTGTAGCCTGTGTTATTTTATTGTACCGCATTCTCTTAATTTGTCTGGCCTATTTATCTTCAATTATGTGCAAGCAGATCCTAAAAATTCCATCCTGAAGATTTTCTATCATTTGAAAAAAAAAAAAACTTAAAATCGCCGCAACCGAACGCAGCGCAAGTCACCATCCCAGTGTTATAATGTTTCACTGCTTTCTGCAACGCAGTTTTGTAACCTAAACATTTTTTGGCAAGGTTAATTTTTGCAGTATTGGAATTTTTCGATGAAACAAGCCCGTTGAAGCAACAATTTTTAATTTTTTTTATTTGAAGCATGGCAAAGCTTCACAATAATTAAAAACCTTGCTATAGCTTTTGAAGTTACATTTTTTCCCCATTACCGTAAATCGCCTAATAAACGCCCTGGCTTTGTTAACACCCACCCCCCAAAAATGCCTTAAGGTCAGAAATCGTATAGTAGCCTTATTAACGCCCCCCCCCCCTCCAATAGTTTTTTTTTTGTCAATTGTGAAATTGACTAAAAACTTCAAACGTTTGAAGAAATCAACGTATTATCCCTTTAAATCTTGGTTGTTCTGCAGCAAAATTAACGAAAAGATTCATAAATTTTACTAAATCAACATTTAATTCAACAGGATTCTCGGGAGCATTTGTAATCGCGTAAAAGTCGGCAATATTAGGCTTATGCGATCGATCATTGATGTGCGTAATATGGATTCAGTCTAGTGAAAACGCTATACCTTTTTCTCATTTATTCTCAAATTTAGTTTATTAGCTCATCCTCTTTCCAATATCTAACATAATTCAAAGTTAAAACTAATTTTTAACCATCACAAAACCTTCAAAACAGACACGCGATTTACGACTGGAAAACGCCAACCGGAGTAACGTCATAGCGGACGCGGTAGACCGGATGTTTCAAGCGCTTACGCAGTCTTGACGCGTCCACTACTGGGACTCAACTGGTCCAGGCATACGCGTCTATTTCCGCCAGAACTTCCGTCTTGGAAGACAATATATAACTACTAGCTGAAGCCCGTGCTACGCACGGGTGGTGTTGAATGCACGATTTGCAACACTGGTTAGGTAGGGTAGCTGATGTGTGCACCCACGTTCGACCGAAATAAGTTTCTTCAAATTGTTGCGCAAACCGGCTAATAAACGCTGATTTTCGTTCGCTTCGCTCACTCACTCAGGCAGCGCATCCTGTGACTCAGATCCCCCTCCCCCATTGCTAAATGATACTCTCTTTCTGATGATCACTTCTATCATTCAAAGTTCATGTTGGCCGAAATATCAGCGCTTATTGTGACTCGAATACCAATCCCTCTCCCCCCCTCCCACCGACGGCTAATGATCCCTGGTTTGTAATGCTCATCTCTTTTTTTATTCTACCAGCCATGTTCATGCTGGTGGAAATAATTAAGGCTCAATACACTCTCGAGAAACATGCTGTCCTGAAAAGCTTCCCCCATTGTTTTTTACCCCCATCGTCCGTGTCATCGTTCTGCTCGCAACAGCTGGTCGAAAATAGGCACCACCGAAGTTTTGTTTACATTTTTAACGGCATGTTTAGGCACAGATCATAGAAATGATTGTTGAAATGATTGTGCATGGTTGTCGAAGTGATTGTCGAATATCAACCATATGAAAAGAAAAGCCTGGGCCAAACTGACGATGTTAAAATGGTTTCAGCAAACATAACACTACACTGAAGGAGTAATTCACAGTCACGAAAAAATTAGGGAGGAACAGCTGAGGAATGAGCGGCTGAGGTATTGGATGGGGTGAAGTAAATATTTGGGCCTCCCTTTGAAGAAAAATTGTCAAGATTTATAACAAAATGGATGAAAAAATAGAGAGTGGCCAGAGATGGGGAGGTGATATATTGGGGGAAGAAGGATTTATCTCTGGGGTTGGAACAGGGCAACTTCCCCTTCCCCAATTCACCTCAGGGCAGCTACCATCCATTCCTACTTCTGCCCTCCCTCTTCGGCACCACTGATCACTCCACTCTTTTTTGTAATGTATCTTCAGACAGTTTATCCCCCCCCCCTCCTCCTCAGATATATGCCCTATCCAATCCCTGGTCACTCTTCCTTACGTTTTTGTGTATTTTGAACTAAAACTTTGAAAATTCCCCACCCTCCAGCCCCAGTCGTCATCCCTAGTTTTTTTTTTATTTCTTGTTGAAATAAAAAAATTCCTTCTCACTTTTGTCCGTGTCAGTTTTTTTGCACTGAAATTTTACAACCCCCCCCCCCCCCCCCCCGTAGCATATCCTTACAATTTTTTTGAACTGATATTTTCAAAAATTCCCTCCATTCTCACCTAGGCATGGCGCCAAGGTGCAGGAGGAAGGGAAGGGGTGGCGGGGGGAGCGGCGGCTGGACTCATCCTATAGGAAAGCATATCTTTTCGTTGGAGAACTGCTGAAAACCTTTTGGGGACAAAATAGGCGTTCTTTATATTGTGTGAAAAGAATAGGGTCATCAAAATTTCGAACACAGATTTTATTGCGCCACTACTGCCACTCATCTCTACCCCCAACTCATTTTACTTCCATACTCAGTTCGAAAATGAACCCCATCCTAACGCTCAGCCATCCTGATGCTCACCCTTATTTTTTATTTTATTAAAACTTCTAAAATCTCCTCCCCGCCGTTCGTTCATCCCTACTATTTTTCGGCACTGAAATATCCCACCCTGCGTTTGTTATTGCTTCTGTTATTGTTATTGTTTTGCCTGATCTCTTGTATCAACGGAACCCCCTCCCCCGGCCCATCTCCACTGCTAATGGTTCCCTCTATGTAATGAACACCTCCATTATATTCTTCCACCTTGGAAGTGATCATTCCCAATCATTCGTCCAAGCTTCCACGTTATCATCATACGCGCTGCTGTCCTGCCCTGCCTTTCTTGCAAGGCCAGCTTAGTGACAGACTCGCCAGGAGTCGTCCCGTACCGTACGGCATGAAAGCCAAAGAGGATTGGTATCTAAATAAAATTTATGCTTTCATCGATCAAATTGGAAGATCTGGCGCATATTGAGGACTTTTCACGTATTCGCGTAGTCCAGATACAAATTCCTTTGGGTTCTCAATCCGTACGGTTCTGGACGACTCCAAGCGTGTCGGTCACTAAACAGAAGCAAGCTGACGGGGCTGGAGTGGAGCGAGGTACGCAGCTACCTCAGGTGTCCTTGCTTTCTTGATTCATGGTGTTTGATGTTCGCAATAGATGGCGCGGTCTGTCTATAGCCATGAGAGCCTTGCCGGAACTGACTGTGAAACCTCGACTGCTGTTAATGTTAACCAAACGCCTAAATTCAACCAACACAACAACCGTATGAGCCTGAACGAATTTTTGACGTATTAACTACTTTCACGGTAACGTGATTATTTTTATTACTGGCTTTTTGGGTTGTGAGTGAACCGGAAGACGGACCGGAAGTTGCATCGATTGTACGGAAGTTGGTGTCACGTACCTAACTGATTTAACGATCTTACATATACTTTAACTGCTGTTAAAGTGTTAACCGAATACCTAAATTCAACCAATACACTAACCTTTAACGTAGCATTACTTTCACGGTCTGACTATTTTTATTACTGCTTTTCTGAAATTTCTGTCAGTGGACCGGAAGTTGTACCGGAAGTCGATTTAGCGATCTTATATATATGATGGTGATAAATGTCAACGCACGCATTTTCTAGTGGTGAATCACGTTGTCTGTTTTGGAGGTTTGTGTGTTTGAAGGTTAAAAATTAGTTTTAACTTTGAATTATATTAGATATTGGAAGGAGGACGATCTAATAAACTAAATTTGAGAATAAATGGGAAAAAGGTAAAGAGTTTTCACTAGACGGAATCCATATTACGCACATCAATGATCAATCGCGTAGGCCTAATCTTACTGACTTTTCCGTGATTACAAATGCTCCCGTGAATCATGTTGGATTAAATGTTGATTTCGTTAAATTTACGAATATTTTCGTTAATTTTGCTGCAGAACAACCAAGATTTAAAGAGATAAAACGTTGATTTCGGTAAACTTTTAATAAATTTTCCGAATCACTAAAAAAAAAAGATTGTGTTAATGCTAGATTGAACACAGACCACGCACGTGAATAATCAACTTTACCGTGATAGATTTAGGCCTAAACGGCCACCCCAAAAAATATGTTACGGTCAGAAATTTTGTTTTAGTCTTGTTAACGCCCCTCCACTTTTTTGTCAAATTAATTTTAGCCGCTCATGGGCGTTTAATAGGCGATTTTACGGTACTTTAAAATGCTGGTGAAAGTAAGTACAGTACAAGGTAACTAAAACTGGTTTTAAAAACTTCCTTATAGTCCTGTATCCTGCAGGAGGACCGCTTAGTTTCACAAAAACTCGCATATCAGAAGTGCCCACACTTTCATAAGTCTTTTCATGAAAACATTCCAAATCACAAACCCCAAGTCTCCCATATTGCTTCAGAAACTAGAACTGACATAGTGAAAATAAGAAACTTCAAGAACACAGGATATTGTTTATGTCGGATGTAGCAAACCTTATAGCCTACATCAAACATTTAAGTCGATTTCTAGCAACATCAACTTGGTTAAATGACCATTCATTAAATTACTGAAACTCAAACCGTGGAGTCTGCAGAAAATTTTTGTTATTGGAATCTTAGACTTGGGAATACCTTAATAAAAGCAGAAATTCCTCAAATGTGAAACTTTTGGTAACTTCAGTTTGTAGGTCACTTGCGTTGTTTCTGGGATTGAACAGATACACACTATCTAAAAAATACCCCGACTTCTCTATTAGTAGGTCAAAACTTTGATTAGAAGTGTAAAAAACTTACTTTGATACAAATTTTCGCATCAAAAAGTTCTCATCAAATCATCGAAAATGACTTCTTTGGTTGAAAACTTCACATAGCCTAAATGTGTATTTGCATGTTAGTTTACAGTGTCACATTTTATTTTGCAGTTGCATACTATACCAATTAACAAAAGTTAGGATTGGAAATTATCCCTAGTTCGCGCCACCATTTTCCGGAAGTGTGTGTATTCGATCACATTACTCCTGGCCTGGACAGGCAATAAGTGCTTTCGCTGCCCTTACACTTCGCTCTCCTCTAATCGTGTAGTAACAAGTGATTTTGAGGTTGGAAATTAGTTTTAACGGAGAATTATGGTGGATTTTGGAGGATGATGATCAAATTAACTAACTTTATGACTAAATGAGAAGAAAAGAATTGTGTTAACGGCAGGTTGAACCCGTATCATGTTGTACATACATTAGCATGACTTATATGGTAAAAAAAAATTTGGCCGCAATTATTGTCTGCGGCTGCCCGGTATTTTCTCACATGGGGTATTTATTGTAAATACTTCCAATTTTCTTGAGCATAAAGCGACACAGTTTAGTGTTTGTCTTAGGGGGACAAACACAGGCAGCCAAGTGCTATGTTTGTGTTTACCATACATGTTTATTATAGTAATTATTATTTGTATTTTGAACAGCGATGACTATCTCTGTTTACCATGAAAATCTGATTTGCCAATATTTATTTTGCCGCTGCAAAATAACTTTAATGTAATGCATTCTAGCATTACACTAAGCTGGACTATTTAATCTTTTATTAGTGCTTATAAAAGAAAAATTATTTAACATAATTTTTCCCGTAAACTCTACTGACCCCGGCAAGCTTTATTTACTATTAGAGTGTTAGGGAGTTATATCGGACTGCAGTGTATCTTGTTTTATTTCAGAGATTTCATTACCCCAAGTGACCTATCCATTGAACAAAAGCCTTCAACTCCGAAACCATTCTTCTAATAAACTTGTAAATAGCTCCTCTACAACAGCCAGTTTAATTTTAAACTTTAAAGACTGTTTGCCTAACTGATTCAATACCACGCAAAATAGTATGCTGGAGATTGCAACCCAAACGGATCCTGGACACCTTTTTTCAGCCAACCAGACTTCAGTTCTTCCAGCCGCTCTTTCCATAGCCATCAGAGTTCGTTAGTTTCCTTTAAAAGCCCTCACATGGGGTAGCTTGGCTCTGCCACTAGCACAGATTGGCCTCCAAGTTGGAGAAAAATCCAGACGACCTGCCTTGACGCGACACTCTCAACTGGGTCCGCGGTTGCGCAGGCCATAAATACTGCCTGCCAGCATGCATTCGACAGGATAGCTCATCAGACTTCAGAAGAAAGGGTCTCTTCGCAAGTTGGGATGGAGATTTCTAGGCCCGCAAGTTGCCATGCCGGGCAAGGTAGTGGTTTAGGTAACTAGTATTGAAACTAAAATCTTTAGGACACCATTCTACATTTTTTATTTAATTTTTAACTCTTAATTCTTAGGCGAATCATGTTGGACTTTGCCATCGGCATATCTGACAACAGTCCTTCATAACGTAAGGGTTTTAAGGTTCCCATTCTAAAAAAAACCAGCTTTTTTTTTTCTTATTTACAGTTAACTCGGTGAACTTAAATAATCCAAGATCACTATGATCCTCCAAGTTATTTTCGCAGGAGCAAAGTACCCCAAGGTTTGTTACCCGATCATTTTGACGGTTGCTTGTAGGAGCTAGGTGCTGTACAATTAACAAACTATTTTGTTAAACTAGGTGCATTTCGTAACTTTGTTGGAACCATTTTATTTAGGGCTAGGTGCATCATTTAAAGTGTAAGGTTTAGATAGCTCAAACTTTTTTTATTCAGTTCTCAACTGAATTTTCACTGCAAAATTCTATACGCGAATTTATTATAAATTCCCACATGTGCTTTAATACAGTGGTTCCCAACCTTTTCTACAGTATTCCTCCCCATTGGAACTTGCAGGCAATGGTG
>JAHWFP010207636.1:78018-98169 GCA_023313725.1 Lithobius niger | reverse complement strand
ACGGCCAAAAAAAAAGGCTGTGCAATTTTTTTTCATTACGATAAGGCAGTGTTGCCACATGAGAACAAAAATGTCTAGAATCACAAAATCTGTAGATACAGTTGAACCTCGATTATCCGAACCCCGATTATCCAAACACCCCGATTATCCGAACTCCCATTCTTACAAATATTCAGAAATTTGCTGTTTTTTAGAGAAGGAATAAGCATTGACTTAGCTTTATTTACGTTCCTGGAGTCTGTAAATGCAAAATTTTCTTTTCAGTAGTCACGTACAATCAAGCATAGTTCACAAACACTAAAACTAAGTAAAGAAAGTTTTCCTGCTTTATTTTCATGTAAATTGGATTATCCGAATTTTCGATTATCCGAACACCCTTAGGACCCAATTAGTTCGGATAATCGAGGTTCTACTGTACTTAAAAATAAAAATTTCGCCTTCCTCATACTTCTTCTGTGATGCCTAATTAAAAATAAAAAAAATCGTCACTGATCTTTAGGGCGCAGTTAGGAACGACTCGCCTTTGCATTCTTGCAGCTAGAAGCTAGAAATCATCTGAAATCCGAACATGGTGGTGACCTTATCTCTGCCGTCTCACAACGAAAACAGTAAATAATGTGAGCTCAGAAGTAACTGGGAAATTGTTTTGTCAGGAGGAATTCTTTGTCTTATTATCACTGTTTATACGATTGTAAGCATTTACTCAAACGATGACGAATTTAGCTAATCCAGGTAGCATTGTTTCCATGGCAACGACACCTTCCCATCACAATTAAATTCTAGCTGGTAGAATGCACAGGCAATTCGTTACATAAATGCGCCCTACTCATCAACTCGCCTTTGCATTCTCGTAGATGAAATTTTATTGCTATGGCGAAGACGTCGTTGCCATGGTAACGATGCTACCTGGATTAGCTAAATGCGGCATCTTTAGAATAAATGCTTGTAGTCTTATAATTTGTGACATCAAGATGAAGAATTCCTCCTGACGAAACAATTTTCCTAATCGCTTCTGAACTCAATCATTGACTCATTTAGTTGCAAGCCAGTAGAGCTAAAACTGCTGCCATGTTAAAATTTCAGATAATTTCTAGCTTCTAGCTGCGAGAATGCAAAGGCGAGTCGTTGTGTAAACGCGCCCTTATAGTACCCAAGGGAGGACCGCCTCACCAGTTGGGAAACGTGGCTTTAATGTAAAGCCTTTCAGTTTTAACTTGTAAACTAGTTATCTAGAAATGTAAAGTGTTGTTATATATTTTCACACGTCATAATAAAAAACCAGGAGTTTTAAACGCCAGTTTTTCGTAGTGAAGATTTAATTTGCTAGTGTTTTGAATAACTAAAACCCAATAGGTTAGCTTCTTAAATGTTCCCACCACGGTGGCAGCGACCATAGAGTAGTTATAACTTGGAATTAGCCTACAGTTTAGGACAATAATATCTATCACCGGCTGGAGTAGAAATAGCTATGTTGTTATTACCGCAAAAGTAAAAACAGTCACTTCGCAAGTTATACACGATACCGCAAGTACACCAGATGTCGCTACTACCACAAGCACCTCCTAGAAACTGGTAGCACCGCTACATCAGTAACTCATTAAGTTTACTGTAACTATTTTTTTTCCGTATTAGGCTATACCAAAAGATCAATTATTGTTTTTCTATTTTAAGAAGTGTAAAATAGGACGAAGAATTAAATTAAATATTCATCAAATAGATGAAAATTACCACCAGTTTTTAGTCAGCTGACAATTAAATGCAGTCTATTGGCAATTTAACAATTCATCGCTGTAGCCTATGCCAACCTTCACCAATGTCGGTCGCAACTCGCCAAACGGCGAGGAAAATTCAGCAGTTGGCGACTTGGTTTTTAGAGCTACTCGCCAAAATGGCGACTAATTAACAAACCCGGATGCTTAAATTATCATATCTCGGGAACCGTATCAGCTAGAAACAAGCGGTTTGCGGCGTTGCGTGCAGAATTACAAGGGCTCTCCAACCAACTGTGCAACAATGTTGCTAGCCACTTTAGTTGATTGGAGAGTTAGATTTATGCAAACAATATTTAAGCATTAATTAGTAGCACTAACTGTTAAAAAATTGTTTCTACATGGCGAGGAGGTAATGGATAATGGAGAGTGCATTTTAATGTCTACTGGCCAAATGGCGAGTACCACACAATTCACATTCGTGAACGTAGAGACACAATTGCAAAATATTTTTGCAAAATAATCATAATTTAGTGTTATATCGGCATTCCGTTTTGACAGTAATCGTATCGGTACATCGGCACATCCCTAGTCACGACACGTTTCTACTACGTTCTGCACAGATCAAACTCTTTGTCCTATAAAGCTGGTTCTTAGCTCATTTTACAGGTATTGCTCTGTAGATGTGCCCTCTCCATAAGGCCTTTTCTAATTGGTCAAGTGGTTCAGGGGCTAAGGAGCTCTAAACGTCCAGATTGTTTCACATTGTTTTAAACATTATTTTTATGCAACAATGCCAATCAGCAAACGCCAGACGCAAGACTTAGACTGAAGATTAAAGGGTTTGTTTCCTTATTGGTTAGTGACAGTGCAGTGGTCCGGGTTGCCACTGCACCACACATTATAGAGATGTTATTTAAACCCCTAATCTAAATCTTGTCATACATCTGTACCTCCTGCAAAAATTGAAAAACACCGGACAGGAGGACAGACTTATCACCCAATTGATGCGCAATGTCATGCGGAAGATGGAAACGACGACGAACACCATCAAGATGGTGACAATCAACAAGGAAGTGCCGGACCGTAAGTGGCCGTCGACACCAAGAACACTCAGGAGGGTCAAACCCTCGCAAAAGGAAACAGTGAGTAAGTCGAGTGTGACCAACGCGCAAACGGGCCAACACCACCTCCTCACGACAACTGCGGCGACACGCCTAGTGCCATTCCTCAACAGTGCCTTTAATAGCACGTAACTTATTACCGACTTGACTGTCCCACAAGGCTTGCCAAAAAGCGTGTAACCTCAGACGCAGAGTTGGAAAAGCGTCTGAGGGAACAAGGTCGAGATCCCTCCGGAGCGGGCCAGAAACGGCCCCCTTCGCTGCAGAATCCGCTTGCTCATTTCCACCTATCCCAACATGGCCCGGGATCCAGCAGAAAAGCACAGTTTTACCGCTGGCCAGGCAAGCGGGAAAGAAAAGCTTGGACACGTTGTGTCAAGGGGTTCCGAGGATTGTAATTCGCCAAGGACTCCAGGGCACTCATGGAATCGCTAAAGACAATGAAATGCGTGCCCTGAAGGTCAAGGAGCCATTCCACCGCCAAACCGAGAGCCAAAAACTCTGCAGAAAACACAGAATAGCCTGACGGAAGGCGATGGGCAACCAACACTCCCTTACACACACAAGCACAAGCCACGCCAGCGTCTGACTTCGACCCATCAGTAAACAGCCGCTGATAACCGGCGTACTGAGAACACAGCCGCCGGAACTCCTGCAAGTACCTTGCTGGTAGAGTAGAACCCTTCGGGAAGGACGCCAGAGCGAAAATGAAAATGCCACCTGGGACAAGCCAAGGGGCCACTGGCATCCCACCAAGCCTCAAGACGCAGGGTATTTCAAAGGCTATTTCCTGACAGGACTGCTGGAGCCTATCGTGGAAATCACCCTTACCCACACTGCGTCTACCGACTCGCAAGTCTGGCCCAAAAACCATGGACCAAGCAGGACTAGATTGCACAGCACGCAACCGCACAGCATACTGAATGGCAAGCTGTCGCCGACGAATGGACAAAGGTGGCTCCGAGGCCTCAGCATAGAGGCTGACCACTGGAGACGTTCGAAATGCCCCAGTCGCCAGACGCAGGCCACTGTGATGCACAGTGTCCAACATCTGGAGAGTCGAGTCACTAGCTGAACCATAGACCATGCACGCATAACCAAGTTTGCTGCGGACAAGGGCTCGGTAGAGGCGCAACATGGCAGTGCGATCGGCACCCCATGAAGTGCCCGACAGAACCCGCAAGATGTTAAGCGCCCGCAAAGCCTTGTCCTTAAGTTGACGCAAGTGTGGAAGCCAAGATAACCTGGAATCGAACACCAGACCCAGGAAACGTGTCTGTGGGACAACAGGAATCTTTGCCTGTCCCAAGTACAGGCAAGGATCTGGATGCAGTGTTCGTTGGCGGCAAAAGTGCATGCACACAGTCTTGTCCGGAGAAAACCGGAAACCATTACTGACCGCCCAGGTCTGGACTTTGTTAATCGCCAGCTGTAGCTGCCGCTCGCAGGTCTGCATGCAAGCTGCCCGAAAGCGCAGGCCGAAGTCATCGACAAACAATGACTGGGGAACAGCGGCCTACTGAGCAATGGGGTTGATCCCAATAGCAAACAAGATGACACTAAGAACACCACCTTGAGGCACACCATTCTCCAAGACAAACGGGCGGGAAAGCGTCGCCCCGACACGAACGCGAAAAGAACGGCCCGAGAGGTAAGCGGAAAGCAACAGTGGCATCTCTCCCCTCAAGCCACAGTCATAGAGATTACGGAGAATCCCATAACGCCAGGTCGTATCATAAGCCTTCTCCAAGTCAAAGAAAACCTGAACCAGATGTTGACGCAAGCGGAAAGCCTCCCTCACATCCGATTCAAGGGCAACTAGATGGTCGATGGTCGACCGAAACCGTCGAAAGCCACACTGGGACGCAGATAAGAATCCCCATGATTCCAACACCCAGACCAACCGCTCACTGACCATCCGTTCCATAAGTTTACAGACACAGCTAGTCAGAGCGATTGGGCGATAACTGGAAGGAGAAGTAGGGTCTTTGCCCGGTTTTACAATCGGGATGACCACTGCTGTCCTCCAAGCTGCTGTAATAGAACCATCAG
Organism: Lithobius niger; assembly: GCA_023313725.1. NCBI lineage: Eukaryota > Metazoa > Arthropoda > Chilopoda > Lithobiomorpha > Lithobiidae > Lithobius > Lithobius niger. Next base: position 93,284 of record JAHWFP010207636.1, on the reverse strand, counting down.
CCCACACACGGTTGAACATCCCCAGCAAGAACTGCTGGGAGGCAAGAGGCAGATGTTTCAACAGTTGATAGTGAACATCATCAGGCCCCGGGGCGGAGTCATGCGACTTGGACAAAGCTGAAACAAATTCCTGCCAGGTAAACGGCAAATTGTACTCCTCTAGCCTATCGGAGCGAAAGTCAAGAGAGTGAGCCTCTTCTCTACGCTTAATCCCGAGGAAACCAGGATCATAATGGTCATCACTCGAGACCTGCGCAAAAGCAGACCCAAGACAATCGGCGATATCCGGCACAGAGAGATCACGGTATTCGCTACCTTCAACTGTGACACCGGGGAAAGCATGCTCTTCCTCGGGGAAGGCATGCTCTTCCTCGAGATCTGGCGCACCTTCCTCCACACTTGCCGAGAAGGTGTGGAGCGCGTGATTGACGAAATATAAGCCAACCACGAAGCACGCCTAGCCTCACGGATAACATACCGGGCACGGCAGCGTTTAAAGGCTACAAAGTTTTCAGTAGTGGGGCTCACCGTAAATGCACGCAAAGCACGCCTGCGGGCCTGAATGGCCAGTCCACAAGCTGGTGTCCACCACGGAACAGGAACTCTTCTCGGCTGCGTGGACGTACGCGGGATAGTAGCATGAGCAGCAGCAAGAACCACATCAGTGAAATGAGTGGAAAGTTCATCCACATCAGAAAAGTCCTCAACCACACGCTGAAATACAGCAGCCCCAACAAAGGCTGACCACTCAGCTCGTTTAAGCGCCTACCGAGCTGGCCTGGAGGCCACAGAACCTCCTCGTGTTGTGGACAACACAATGGGGAGGTGATCGCTCCCATGCAGATCAGCAGTGACAGCCCAAGTGAAATGAACTGGGATGGCTAGCGAACAGAAGGCTAAGTCCACCGCTGACCAATTGCCCGTGGCCAGGTTACAGTGAGTCATGGCTCCATCGTTCAGGATGCAGACGGACCCCCTCTGCATCCACTCCTCAAGGATCCTCCCTTTGTTGTCCGTATGAGGTCCCCCCCCCCCCACTGGACGTGGTGGCTGTTAAAGTCGCCCAGCAACAGAAAAGGGGCAGGAAGCTGGCGGACCAGGTCCTCCAGGTCACCAACCCCAAAGACCTCATCCGGTGGCAAATTAAGCGAACAGACAGTAATATCGAAGTGGAAAGAAACTAACTGCTACCGCCTGAAGCCTTGTGTGCAGAGGCACACTAGCATGTGGCTGAGAGTGTTGAACCAGCACTGCAACACCACCATGTGCACGTGGCACAGGGTCAGCATCCAGACGGTAGACAGAATAACCTCGAACAACCGGATTATCTGACGCTTTAAAGCAGGTTTCCTGTAGACAGCAGCACAGAGGTCGCCAATGCGACAAAAGCAGCCGCAGCTCTTCGGCATGGGTCCGATAACTTTGGCAGTTCCACCGAACGATGGCATGCGCAGGCATTAGGGCGGGCTGAAGACTGAACCATTCTCCTCAACTCCTCCTCTGGGCGATCCGAAAACATCCGAATCCTCACCCGAATCAAAAGATGGAGTGAGGTTCAGAATGAAGTTGTCCTCGGAAGGAGGAAAAAGTTCCGGAGAATTGGAACAGGAAATCTCTCCCTGCTCCATGGGCAAAGTAGTATCAAGATGTTGAGGGGACACAACGGACCCCTCAGCAAGCTGGCCGTTCAACGACCGTTTCACCTTCTCTCCTGGTGGCGACGTCCTCACGGGTGGTGTTGAGGCTTTACCAGCAGGAGCCTTCTTCAACGTTTTCTGTGGTTCACTCCGGGCAGGCGGAGGTTTAGCTGAAGATTTAACCTGCCTGGGAACAGTCGGAACAGTTGCAGCAGCATTTGCAGGCTGGGCAGGTGTAGACGGCAAGGCAGCAACCGGGTCCGAAGGACCCAAAAGACCCTGCAGAGATGGATGTTGCTGGGTCAACAAAGTAATAAGCTTGCCCACCGTCCTCGTCAAAGACCTGAGCTCAGCGCGTAAATCTGCCAAATCAGCAGACTCACTAACTGGGCCAGGCATTGGCGCACTGCACACCTGCGCAAAAGAACGAATCATTGCCGGTGCCGATAGCTTGGCTTTCTTTCGGGCCTCCGAGTAGGAAAGCCCGCCTTCACCTTTAGTTCCTGCACTTGACGTTCCTCAACATAAACACAACAGTCCCGTGAAGAGGCTTGGTGCTGACCACCGCAGTTTACGCACTGCTTCGGGCCAGCACAGTCAGCGCCTTCATGGGCTGCCTGAGCACAGGAAACACAGGTAGGCCTACCTTTACACGAGCCGCTGGTATGGCCGAAGCGTTGACAGCGGAAACACCGCATCGGATTCGGAACGTAACTCCTGACCTTCACGTGCAGGTAACCAGCAGTAATGTGCTGCGATGCAACTGGCGTATCAAAGGTCAGGAAAAAGGTGTCAGTTGGCTGGGCACCATTCTCGCCTTTCCGTGTCAAACGCCTCACAGCCGTAACACCCTGTGACTTGAGTTCGTCCAGGATGGCATCATCACTGAGACCCCTCAAATCAAAGCATGTCATGACCCCCTTGCTGCTGTTCAAAGTACGATGCGGCTCGACATGCACTGGGCATGACCCCAGTGCACTCGCTTTCAAAAGCCTCTTCGCCTGACCATCGTCTGCAACTTCTACAAGGTATCCCCCAGCACAGAACAGAGAGACACTCTTCGGATCAGAACCACAGATCCCTTTCAGAGCTTTGTGAACAGCTAATGGACCAAGTTGTGTAACATCTCGGCCCTCACCTGTCACCACCAGGAACTTCCTAATGTCTGGTAACTGGGCACCAGGCCCAACCATCTCGGGTTCCCTCCTGTGGCGCTTGCTAGTGTGGCGAGGAGGGGAAGAATTTTGGGGGGGGGGAAGAAATTTTATCGGGGAAGGGGGGAAGTAGTTGCCATGTAGAGCAAAAAGAAGTCGCGGCGGTGCGCCCCCCAGAAAAGAAAACCCCGCGCGGCACTCGGGTGATGCAGGGCCGGAAGCTGTATATCCAGGGCCCTGCACCAGGAAGCTAACACCGCCGTCTATCTCGGTGAGGTGGCAGCCTAAGCATGCCAAGAGGCGAGGCCACCAAGCAAGCCGTACACACCACCTCCGTCGATAACCCAAACAGTTCGGGTCCGTGATGCAGATGGATACAGCACAAGCCACCTCCCCACATCGACAGGACCCGAAAAGTCAGAGCCGATTGACCTTAGGCCGGATCGCCCACGCCACCCGTCCCCCGGAATAAGGAGCCAAAGCCCGAAAGCCAGGATCTCCGCCTCCACGGATTACTAGGATGCAGCACACGGCCAACATGCTGGGGGATGAGGATGAAAAGCCCAGTGGCCAGAATGGGCAAATTGGAATCAAACCCAAAAGGGGGTTCAAACAACCAAACATCCTCTTAGCAGCCACCCCGGGCCCGGTTTGTCTGGATGTCCCTTCACCTCTTTAAGACTAGTGCTTGCGACGGGTGTTAAACCTGCCCGCCATACACACCATAGGCGCACTCGCAAACCGTAGTGTTGAGGTTGCTAGTGTTCAAGACGGACTAAAAACCCTCCGCCATGCAGACCCTTGGTACACTAACAGACTGTGATCTTGGGTTCCCTTTCAGTCGCCTTTTACGACACGCAGGGGTACGGTGGGCTTATTCTACCCCCAGCCCACAGGGGGTGTCACTTTCGGTGGCGGGCACCTTATGACTGAGTTCTCTGGGGTACTGAGGCGGAACTGGAGCATTAGAACAAGGTGCCGTTAGTATGGTCAAAAAAGGGGAAACCTTGTGAGGAAGTTGTCTTCCATGTCGGAAAAGTTTTTTTTTTTTTTATTTATAAGAATGCGTGGTGAAAATTACCTTTGTATGAGGGGCTTCGGTGGATGAAAACCAGAAGTTTCTCTTCTATGATGGTGACGTCCCGTGGAATGGAAGGGAAAAAAGGAGTCTTCCTATTGGTTGCTGAAGCGACGATCGGCGAGTTGCGGGTCTCTCCAGAATGGGGAAGGAGATGACGATAATTGTAAAAAACGTAGTCAGAAGCACTTTAAAGGAGAGGGGAGAATAGGGCGTAAAGTTTGTGTTGATTTATAAGGATTTAGGTTCTATGACTAAAAAGTAATGTATATGCTTAAAAGGTTAAACTTTTTTTTTTAAGTTATAGAAAGAAGGAGATGTAGAATAACCAGCGTCAAGAAGTTTTTTTTTTTTTTAAAAAAGAAGGTGAAAGGATAGGTGTGACGTCGGTGGGGATCCGAAAAAGTTAGGAGGAAGATGGGTCGGAGCGCAACCCCAAGCAGTAGTAGCGAGCCTTAGCTCTGCAAGGGGTGCAAGGAATATCAGAAGTGGGAACTGAGGAGAGAGCCACCATGTCAGGGAGCACCGGAAGAGAATGATGGGCGTCGTCGAATTGCCACATGGAGTAAGATTGCAGATTGTGGGAGAGGGAGACAGAGGTTATGGCATCCCACGCCTTGGCAATGAGATTTTGGCGTTGGTTATTAATTTCGGAAGAGTCAGGCTGAGGTTCGGAGATCCCTTCGTCGTGAAAAACTACGGGGCGGCATGGGAGGTTAGACTGCAGTCTAGGATCCGATGGAGAGGCGAATCGTGCAGGGTGCATGAAGAAGGTGGGGCGGGGGTAGTTTGGAGCACAACTGTGTAGGTTTTCAATAGGGTGGAGAGTCAAAGTTGAGGGTTGCTCCGAGGGAGAAGAAACTGGGGCAGGTTTATTGCGGAGTGCATCGGCTAGGATATAGTCCGTAAGTTTCTTGAGATGGGTGGCGTTTTCAGACTTTAATTTGGAGTTTTCGGAAGTGAGAAGAGAGATGTGCGAGTGTTGTTGAAAAATAATGTCCTGGAGATGCAGGAGGTAATGCTTGACTATTTTTTGGTGTTACGCTTGAATTGGCTTCGGGCCCATACGTTTAGGCGGAGTTTGTGACGAAGGTTAAGAAATATATTTTGGTGGTCAACTTCAACAACTTCCTCGTGATCAAGATCAAGCCCATATAAGGGTGAGTCCTTCTTTCCCGGAGGGGCGGTATGCCTGACGAAGGGGAGTCGGCAGGGGAAAGGGGTGTCCAGACGGTGCAGGAGAGACAACATACGGAGAATCGTTCACCACGTCCGAGTGTTGACCTGGAGATAAGGGGGTAGCAGGAATGACAATGGTGGCCCCTGAAGGGATGGCAAGATAAGGGATAAGTTCCAAGGTTGGTGAGGAGGGAGCATTGTCAAAAATAATGGAGGCGTCAATGCTGGGTTGAGAGGGTTCAAGGGCAGGAGAAGGCATGGTTGTAACGCTGGCCGGAGTGTCAGAAGACGTAATAGTGTGGGCCCAAGATTGCCGAGATAATGGGGTGTACAAATTGTCATTGTTCCCGGGGGTCATCGGGACCGCCGTTACAGTAGAGGCGGATGATTGCGTGGCAGAGGAAGTGTCAGATTTAAATTTCTTCACCATTTCTTTGTGGGCGATTTCTTGCCTCTTTCTAGTGGCGGAAAGGATCTGGCGGTGGGCAATAACTTGCCCATCTTTAAGACGCAAATGGCACACGGACGTACAAAATAACTGCATTTTCGGTGGAACTGGCAGACTTGATGGGGGGTCAACACGATTGGGGTTAAAAACGCCTGGGCAGTGGCACTTGCCTGGACTGTCAATGACAGGTGAACGGCCGAAGTAGACATCTGGTTCGTCCGAGAAGGACAATGGCTTCTTAGCTTTGACCATTGTAGGAGAGGTGATGAAACAAAGACGATGGTCGAAGAAAACAAAGGTGATGACGAGAACGCACGGAACGCTAACCAGTGGGAAGAAGTACCCGGAGGTGGGAGGCGTGAAGAGCGAGGCGGCAGAGAGGTGGCGCGCCTGGTGGTAGAAGCTGGAACGAGGGTAATGCGGCTTTCGTCCGGCGATGGCAGGGGCTGCCGGTGAGGGACGGTTCTTGCATTGGTAGGCCGGTCGGTTTGCACCAGCTACGGGGTGGATCGGAGAGTGGCGTCGGGCGCAGACCCACGGCGGCTTGGATGGGCAAGCTAGAGGCGGGGATTAGAGGAAGAAGGCAGCTTTGCTTGCATGACGTTTAGCTGAACCATGGCCAGAATCTGGGCGAGGTACGAAATTTCACCGGACAAGGTGTGGAAAGGGGCCGGGAAGAGGACCTTATCCTGATGACGTGGTCGGCAGGCGACGGACGAAAGAGCTGCCCGAGCGTGGTGGAGAACGACTTCAGAGGGTTTCTTCCGTGGCCAGGATGACGAACTCCGGGTGAAAGACGAGTGCGGAACGAAGAGTATGTTGGTTGTAAGCATAGCCTGCTAACAGTAAATGTGGTTCTTCTCATCAAAGAGAATTTATTTATATTAGGCTTAGCCTATTCATATTATTGTTTAGTAGCCTATATTTCAAGGGAATGTTAAAAAGCCTGGAAACTAAAAATGTACTTTCCCCCAGTTCAGGAAAGATGACGGAAAAGCCCGGTCGGCAATTATGCACTACGTTTGCCTGGTGAAAGAAACATACGGCTTATCGAGCGCTTTAGCCTGGTGGGGAGTTAACTTCCGGTTGGAGCGAACGCTCACTCGCGTTCTGGGGTCGATGCAGGCAGCACGGGCTGCAAGCTGCAGTCATGTTGTTTAAAGCCATGTGGTCAAGCGTGTGTCATTTGTTGTAACTTTTGCAATGTCACTGTTAAATAAACTGTTGAACTTTAGTTATTCTTCTGGACCTTCTTTGAAACAAAACAGTAATTTGTAGGACTAGGAATTCGCTGGAGTAACGCGGACATTTTCCTACAGTGGTAGCAGAGCGTGGTTTTGTGACACGGACGTTTGTGAGACGAGCATATTATTTTGCCGATAGTGTCGTCGTTCATTTCAAGGAGTCGTCTTCCGGAATTACGGTATGGTAACCAAACATTAACATTTTGGTGGGACCATTTAACGACGGACAAGTTTTGTTCAGTTTTCCGTCATAGCGAAAACCCCCGTTATAACAAACTGATTAGGCCTATCGTAACGAACGCTAGTCGTCCAGTAGTAGCGTTTGGTTTTGTGCTCGCAGCATTGAACTATTTTACTAACGGTGCTTCAAATAAAACTCGGTATGTTGCGTATTTTGTTAGTAGCAAAACCAAAACTTAAAATTAAACCAGTGACAAGAAACCACGTGGATTTTGACAACCCCCGCCATAATGACATCGACAGCGTTAGTCTGTCGCGGAGCTCAAATGCTTTTCGACAAATGCAGGAAATATTCCAGTGCACTCATTAGTCATAGCGAAGTAATATATTTATGTAATATATTAGAACTTAATATATTTATATATATTTATGGAAATATATATTTATTTGTGGTATTAGACAATGAGACAAATGAAGGCAGCTCTGTGGTGCGTCTTGTGTGGCGTAATTTTGTTCGCAAATATGACGAGTGACGGGGGCTCAATTGCCATTCCAAAATTAACTGAACAGTTATGAATCTTGGAAATACAATTGTCGTTTTCTACTCCAAGAAAAGGGGTTATGGTCGTTTGTGGACCAAACTGAACCGGCGTCATCTGCTTCAGCTTCAGCCTCAGCAAAGGAGAAGGACAGATAGAATCATCGAAAGAGTAGGGCCATGGCAATAATAATGAGTCTTTATCCAGTAGGCTGTACAACATAGGACTTCGAAGTATGAACCATCGAGAATGTGGTGCATTAGAAGCCAGCGACACTCTTCTCGGAATCGGTTTGCATGGTACCGACCCACAAACTACCATCAAGTGGTTGGATGTAAACATGATTCGCAGTCGACGGTTAAAACCAAGAAAATATGTTTTAACATTGCCGCCAGATTCAACGGACACATTTCTTCCATCTATTATTGATACTTATTATCCACAACGACCGCAAGAACTAGAGACACTGCACCTAATGGGTTTTGCACGTTGGTTTGATATCACTCATACCAAACCAAAGTCCACCAATGCGGAAATATATGAATTAGCAACAAATACATTTCTTATAAAAAGATTAAGGCCGCATTTGATACTAAAAACTGAACTGTAACGAAGGACAAAAATAAAGAAACATTAACGTTGCCGTGGATGCGTAAGAATAAAGGGATGCACGTTACATGATGGTTACGCAACAATACGAGCATACACGAGCTAAAGGGTTTTTTGGTAATAACCCCACCCCCCAGCAAAAATGCTTCGCGTTCTGCTGTTTTAGTAACAGCGACCTTCCGGGGTTTCTGCATGACTAAATGTGAACGAAATCTTGAAAAATTAAGGGGAGGTTGCAGGGATAAACAAAACTGAAGGGGATGCGCTGATTGAGTAAGTGAAGCGAACGAAATCAGCGATTGTTAGTCAGTGTGTGCACAAATGGGATTGAAGCATCTTAAATAGACGGTGTAACCTTATATACGTTCACAGTCCTATGAAAGTTGTGATATCCACCCAAAACCAAAACTGGTAGCAAAACCCGCCAAGTTTCCAAAAACGGTCGGCCTTTGAAGGTAGTGATATCATTCCACCAAGGAAAGGCCGCCAAGGTTAATCCTATTAGCCAAGTTAATCGCATCGAATAATACTTTGGACGTTAAATGAAAACTTGAAGATTGCTACCGCTAGTAGCCCCCATGGCAGAATCAGCGCGACGCGCGACGTACGTCGCAGAAAGTTGAAGGCCGCCGCAGACAAATTTTGGCCAAATTTCTGCCGTTTTGTTAATTTTTGACCGATTTTGGCATTCCAATACACCATTTTAATCGTCTCGACGAGACCTTTTCATTGGTGGTGTAGCCAGATCAATAGGATAGAGCACTGAAAGGTTATTCCGTAAAAACCAATAAACATGTGGGTAACCATATGATAAAGACCGATTAGCTGCAGACAAATTTTTTTTCCTACAATTGGTGTCGCAGACAGTTGCAGAAAGTTCTGCCTCTGGGCTAGTAGCAATCTTCTAGTTTTCATTTAACTTTCAAACTATTAATATGTGCGATTAACTTGGCTAATAGGATTAACCTTGGCGGCCTTTTCCTGGTGGAATGATATCACTACCTTCAAAGGCCGACCGTTTTTGGAAACTTGGCGGGTTTTTCTACCAGTTTTGGTTTTGGGTGGGTCGTGAGGCTAAACTTAGAAGCGAATTCTTTGCTTTACAATTAGAACACAATGAACCCATGGCATTATTTTTGGCTAGAGTTGACAAAAAGGCAGCTGAATTAGCTGATATTAAGGCACCACGTACAGACACAGAAATAGCATTCCAATATTTAGGAAAATTGCCCGAAGAGTACGAGTACACTGTCCAACAGATCTATCACTGGAAAGATGCAGATTTCATTCCTTCAAAGGTTAGGGAGCAACTTCTAGCAGAATACTCTAGATTAAAAATGAAGCAGCCTACTGCAACTGCATCAAATGTGATGGCTTCAGATGATCCAGAGTTCGCGAAAGCATTCGCTATGTTTCAAAAAGTGTATAAACGTGCGCCATCTCGTGAACAACAAGTAGGCTTACAATTTCGTCAAGATGGAAACTCCACTCGTGCGTGCTTCAATTGTGGTGAAAAATCCCATATGGTTAGGGCCTGCCCTCATCTAACATCTCAAGCAAACGAGAAAACCCCAATAGCAGTAGAGGCAACCCTCGACGTGGTAGAAGTAGGGGAAGAAATAGAGGAGGTCCATCCAGCACTAACGACCGAGCCGGCAGTTTCTGTGTTGGTATAGACGAGCACATCAATTCTTCAGCAGTGTGTGTGGAAGATGCAGATTTTACCCCCAGTGCGCAGATTCTTGGAAAAGTAACAAAAGGTGATCCCAATTGGTACCTGGATTCCGGTGCTACGCACCACATATGTACAAATAGAGATTGGTTTATTTCACTTGCAACAGTGAAAGATAAGCAAGTTTGCCTTGGTGAAGGCGCGTCAAAAATTGTTGGTACGGGCAAGTGACCATTTAAGTAAAAGTCGGTGATGTTACATGTACTATTGACTTAGAAAATGTTTTGTATATTCCGACCTTTTGCAAAAATCTCATACGTGTTGGCTGCATCGATAAGTCTTTTTATCACATTGACATTTTTCAGGGACATATGAGTGTATATTTACATAATGCAAATGAATGCCTACTGTATGGCAAGCAAATCGCAAACAAGTTGTATTGCGTATGCAATGTTGTGTCTCATAAGGTCAAACCAAAACACGTGAATGGAGCTGTAGCTTGTACATCTGACTCGAGTAAGAGTTCCTTTGGATTAAGTAAGAATCAAAAGGGAATCTTTAAACGAAGTAGTGAAGTCGATAAGATTAGAGTAGATGATAAAGTTAAACACAATAAGTCAGTTTCAGTGGAAACCTGGCACTCGAGGTTCGGTCATCAGCATAATTTGGGCCTGATAAATTTACATAACTCTAAGGTTGCACATGGAATACAAGTGGGAGTGAAGCCTAAATCTCCTCAGTGTGAGGTATGCAAGGTAACCAAATCGACTAGGGCTAGTTTTAACGGTATTGATGCTATACAGAGGAAGAAGCCCCTCGAGCTCCTTAACATGGATGTTTGGGGACCAAGTCGCACGGTATCCTTGGGTAGTTGTAGATATGTGCTTACTATAATTGATGATTATACTCGTTATGCATGGGTGTTTCCGATCGCTAAGAAATGCGACGTATTTCAAACTTTTGTTGACTTTCGTGCAAGAAGTGAAAGACAATTCAACCTCAAAATTGTAAATGTCCGCACGGACCGAGGTATGGAATTTTGTTCAGGTGAATTTTGTGATTATTAAGTTGGGTATAAGATACCAGCGAACCAATGCCTACTCACCAGCTATGAATGGAATCGCTGAGCAATTTAACCGCACGTTGATAGAAGGGGTACGTGCAATACTTCACGAGACGTCTCTGCCACGCAATCTTTGGGCAGAATTTGTATGTACATTTACCTACCTGAAGAATAGGTACCCTCACTCAAAATTAGGCTTTAAGGTCCCTTATACATTGTTTGATCGAGGTGTATCAGACAGACATTTACGAAGACCTGGTGCAATGTGTTATGTACACTTCAATAAGCCGGGAAGGGATAAACTTGACGTTAAAGCATGGGAGGGGGTATTCATTGGCTATGCGGGAGACACAGTAGGATATAGAGTGTGGAATCCCCAAACTAACATGATTGTTGAAACTAAACATGTAAAAGTAGATGAGGATAAGTTATGGGGAAAGGAGAAAAGGTCCTTGCAGTATAGGCCTAAGAGTGTTCTTAAACCCAGTGAAAGTGCAACTAAATTTAACTATGAAAAGGGAATTAGTTCTGGTACAGAGTCAGAATCAGATGGTAATTATAGTGTAGAAGCAGAAGATAAGACTGAGGGCCCAGTAACCATTGAAGAAGTTCCTCCACAACCAATCATTCGTAGTAATAGTGTAGGCTCATCCCCCAAATTGGCTCCTTTAGATTATAAGAATTGGAGAAGGGAAGAAGTAGTCGTAAGACGGGGCAAAGGGTAGGTAGGATAGATGTGTACTATCGCACCCCAGATGGAATTACATTCCGCATCCGCAGTGTTAATGACACCAAAAAATATTGTGTAGAACGGGGATGTCAGTTTGAACCAGTGTTCGATTTTAGGGGTAGAATCCCTGATCCCGAAAATGTATCCACTAGTGAAAGGGATAGTCCTGTTGATTTCAGTGATGCCGAGGCTTACATGTGTATTGTTGAGCCAAGTAACTTTGAGGAAGCCATTGCCTCTCCTCAAAAGTGTGAATGGAAAAGGCCCATGGAAGCCGAAATTGCGTCTTTTAAGAAAAGAGGGGTATACAAAGAGGTTAATGTAACTAATGATATGAAAGTACTGGGATGTAAATGGATATACAAGGTAAAACAAAATACAGATGGAAGCATTAAACGTTTCCGCTCCCGACTAGTAGCTCAGGGGTTTCGTCAAGCAAGCGGTGTTGATTTTGATGAAGTATTCAGCCCAGTTGTAAATTTTGTTTTGGTTAGATTCTTTTATGTATTATTAGTATCCATTATGAAGTGGACAAATGTTCATTTGGATATCAAGTGTGCGTACTTTTATGGTACATTAGATTGCAAAACCTTCATGGAAATCCCCAAAGGATTCAAAACTGTGTTTAACCATGGTAAGCAACCTTCACCAATGTCGGTCGCCACTCGCCAAATGGCGAGGGAAATTCAGTAGTTGGCGACTTGATTTTTAGCCCTACTGGCCAAGACGGCGACTGACTAATGCTGAAATTGTCATATCTCGGGAACCATACTAGCTAGAAACAAGCGGTTTGCGCCGTTGCGTGCAGATTTACAAGGGGTATCCAACTAAACATGCTATACTGTTACTAGCTTCTTTACCTGATTGGGGAGTTAGATAATTTAAAACAATGTTTAAACATTAAGTAGCAACACACCCACTAATACTATTTCAACATGGCGAGTAAGTAATAGACAATGGCGAGTGGATTTTAATATCTACTGGCCAAATGGCGAGTGCCACACAATTCACATTCATGAAGGTTGATGGTAAGGTGTGGCTATTGCAAAAAGCCATATATGGTCTTAAACCAAAGTGGGAGACTATGGTGGGAAGCACTTGAAAAGACATTAGTGGTAATAGGATTTTCTAAGTTCTTGGGACTCAACTGTGTTTATTATTTTGGTTTAGATGCAGTTTTATTATTTTATGTGAATGATTTGCTTTTGTTTGCCAGAAACGAAACTATTAGAGCAAATATAGTTACGTGGCTTAAATCCAAATTCGAACTCACGTCTTTAGGAGAAATAAAAAACCTATTAGGTGTTGAATTCCTAAAAGTTGATGGCAAGACAGTAATTCAACAACAGTCTTACATTTCAAAACTCGCAAAGAGGTATGATGTCGATGAAACGTGTAAGGTACATGTACCAGTACCGGCAGGTACTTGTGTTCAAAAGAAGCGAGAAGAAAATGAGACAAGTGTACATTTTCCATACAGGTCACTAGTAGGAAGTTTGTTATATGTAGCTTCTAGAAGAAGGCCTGATATTCTGTTGTTATAATATTGTCCCAATATAACAATGCCTTTACGCCCATTCATAATCGCTTATTGTTGAACATACTGCGATACTTGGTCAGTACGAAACATTATGCTATTGATCTTTCAAGTGTCACAGGATCTGAATTGTATGCATATGTAGATGCATCTTGGGCATCCAATAGAGACGACCGGCGTAGTTTCAGTGGACACATTGTATTCTTGGGTAGTGTACCTATTTTGTGGGGCTGTAAAAAGCAGAGTATGGTGTGCCTCAGTACAATGGAGGCAGAATTCATTGCAATGATTCCGGCTGTAAAAGAATTGCACTGGCTACACAGTGCATTGTCAAATTCAGTATTAGCACCATTGGCTACAACACCAAAATTGTACTGTGACTCACAATCTGCCATCCACTTTACTAAGAACGAGGTAGAAAACTTGAGGTCAAAGCACATTGATATTAAATATATTTTTGAGGGATTGGCTACGAAAGCAATATTTCTGTTTATATAAAGTACCGTCTGAACTAAATGTTGCAGACATGTTGACGAAATGGCTGAACCCAGGACGGCTGAATAGGCTATGTTCAGCGGTGTTCTATAATTGTGACTCATAAGTAATGTTATAAATTCTGTAGCATTGTGTTTGCATGAGAAGAATGGGAGGGTGTGTTGGTTGTAAGCATAGCCTGCTAACAGTAAATGTGGTTCTTCTCATCAAAGAGAATTTATTTATATTAGGCTTAGCCTATTCATATTATTGTTTAGTAGCCTATATTTCAAGGGAATGTTAAAAAGCCTGGAAACTAAAAAATGTACTTTCCCCAGTTCAGGAAAGAGTGACGGAAAAGCCTGGTTGGCAATTATGCACTATGTTTGCCTGGAGTAAGAAACATCCGGCTTATCGAGCGCTTTAGCCTGGTGGGGAGTTAACTTCCGGTAGGGATAGACCGATATTAATATCGGTATCGGTATTTACAGATATTATCGGTATTTTTTGTGTATCGGTATCGGATCTGTATCGGTGTTTATTTACCGATATTTTAGCCGATACGACCAACTTCCGTGCACGCTGGCTACTCCACCTAGCTTGTGAGAAACCTTTCCTGCATAGCATCACTCGTAACCCATGACGTCATCTGCACAGCAGCTTAGTGAATTCAACGTGTATGCAGTGCCAGAATCAGGGCAGGGCTTCTTGGGATTAGGCCTATCTGCAGTGTACTCTGGGTTTTTTTTTTTTTTTACAGTCGAAGGTACACTTGCGGATCTGCCACCACTGAGAGAAAAAAATTAGAAATTTAATGTTCTTGCACACCAGTTTCATAATGATGAATTATGCGTTTGCTTTCTGACCCATTGACTTTTTTAAAAATCGGTGTCGGTATATCTGTATCGGTGTATCGGATCTGTATCGGATCGGTGTGTGAGGGGAAAATCGGTATCGGATCGGTATTTTTCTGTATCGGTTGATCCCTAACTTCCGGTTGGAGCAAACGCTCACTCGCGTTCTGGGGTCGATGCAGGCAGCATGGGCTGCAAGCTGCAGTCATGTTGTTTAAGCCATGTGGTCAAGCGTGTGTCATTTGTTGTAACTTTTGCAATGTCACTGTTAAATAAACAGTTGAACTTTAGTTATTCTTCTGGACCTTCTTTGAAACAAAACAGTAATTTGTAGGACTAGGAATTCGCTGGAGTAACGCGGACATTTTCCTACAGAGTAGGGGTTTGGCGGCTGTTGGCGTCCTACGGGAAGCGAGTGAAGAAGAGGTACACGGGAGGGACGTCGGCCGGAAGGCAACCGTGATGGGTGGAGACCAATAGGCCGGGCGAAGGATGCGAGAGAGAATGGGAGTGAGGGGTATGGACGCGGCCGTCTTTCGGTGTCATGCAGGGTGGCGGCGTCAAGAAGTGGCTTAGGCGGTTACGGGAAGACCGCGGGAAAAAAATCCCCGGTGGAGCGAGACGGGTAGCAGGAATGCGTGATGAGGCGCAGAAAAGGGATGGATTAGGGAGGCTAGTGACCGACGGTGGATTGGCCAATACCTGAAAGAAGATCCTTGAAGCCAGACGAGGTGGGGGGGGTCCAACGGCAGGCCGGGTTCGGCGGAGGGAGTCTGAAGACCGATGGGCGAACCACGGAGAGCCAGATCGGTGGCCCCAATACGACGACGACGCCCCGGCTATGGGCAGACCGGAGGCGGGCCGAAGA
>JAHWFP010207636.1:53334-63766 GCA_023313725.1 Lithobius niger | reverse complement strand
TTTCCCGACAGTACGGCAAGCTACACATGCACGGTGTCACATTTCATAAATTTCTCAACAAGAAATTGCATCCAATCACTTTCATATAAATAATAATTTTATTTGTACGTCGATAATTAAAGTTGGTGAAACGCTGGCACGGCCGCCAATCTCGCCGCCGGTTCAATCACGCTTTATTTAGCCTAGCTACTCTTCTACAGGAGGCATGCGCTGGTCGCGTGGCTCAAACATCACTTCCGCATTGTCCGCAGTTGGTGTCTCGCGGCAAAATTGATAAACTAGAGTATCTGTACCGTAGTTTTGCACGCGTTGCTTGAGTGGTGAGCCTAGCAAGTGTAGTTATTAACCCATAACGAAAGTGTAGTTATTAATCCAAGGTCTAACTGGAAAATCGTCTAACGGGATAATTGTCTAATATCTGCCTAAACAAAAGATCAGGAAAATCATCGAAATGGAATATTGTATAATGGATAAGAATCTACCTAGACAATAACTAGCTGCTGTTTTTGATGTTATATGTATAGCCACAGCGAGCGAGGCAGGGACATTATGTACTGATGCAAGGTGCTGCGCCTCATCTTTCCTGGTAGACTGTTGGCTGACTAGTCAGGTGCACCTTGTAGAGAGTGCGGAAAGGGGTGTGGGTTTTAGGTGGGAAACCATTAGAGTGAGACAGGGCAGAGCAGAGAAGTGTTGATAACTTGTACATGGGAGCAACCTGATATATAAAGGTTATAGGAGAAAATAGATAGATACATCTAGCTATTTCATTCCGGGATGGTTAATGAAGGAAATGGGTATTGAAGAACATTCCTTACATTTAGCGCCCGAACAGTGGTCAAGAACGTTGAACAGTTCTTCACTACCGAAAACGTCACAAGACACAAAGCCAGAAGGACAAAGGATCGGCCTAGCCATAGCGAAACACCTGTGGCAACAACCTTCACGAATGTGAAATATATGGCGTTCGCCATTTGGCCAGTAGACATTAAAATTAACTCGCCATTGTCTATTACCTTCTCACCATGTAGAAATAGTTTTAGCTGATGTGCTGCTACTTAATGTTTAAACATTGTTTGCATTAATCTAACTCTCCAATCAGTTAAAGAGACTAGTAATAATATTGCATGCTTGGTTGGATAGCCCTTGTAATTCTGCACACAACGATGCAAATCGCTTGTTTATAGCTGGTGCGGTTCCCGAGATATGACAATTTCAGCATCAGGGATTAATAATTTGTCGCCGTATAGCCAGTAGTGCCAAAAATCAAGTCGCCAACTGCTAAATTTCCCTCGCCATTTGGCGAGTGGCGACAGACATTGATGAAGGTTGTGTGGCAACCGCAGCAAGCGAAAATGGATATACTGTCATCGAGCAAGGAGGAAGCGTGTTGCCACCAAAATTTTGCCCGACACATGTAGAATTCAGTGCGCATAACTATACCGGCAACGACTCGTCCCCAAGTTCGAGCTATAGAGGATCAGGTGAAACGTCCGATGAGGGAGCAGCAGCACGGATCGGAGCACAAGACGGCAAACCGGTAAAGCAAGCATGGGCAGGTATCAACGACTCACGAGTGGAACGTATGGAGATGGGAAGGGGCAGCAAAAACGTGCGTAGGCTGTGGGGACTCATCACGCTGAAACTCTTGTTACCACACGGCATAGGGCATTTGCCAGATAAAGACAGTGTGCTTATTGACGACATTCATCTGTGGTCATGCCCCCGCCTAGAGTTGCACGGTAAATCAGTACTCACGGTAAAAAAAAATTACGGTATCAGTATCGTTCATTTTTTAGCACCACGGTATTACCGTAGCAGCGGTATTACCGTGATTATGGTGCCGACGACCATTCACGAACCAGCTTTGTTCCTTTTTTTTTTTTTTTTTTGTATGGCAGCAATATTGTTTTAACTAAATTCGCAAAGTATGCGCCGAAACGGAGGTGCGAAATTTGCACGAACTAGTGAAATCCGATCCTACTGCTAGGCAGAGGAAATGCCCACATTGCGGAAAGGGGGGGGGGGGGCCGAAGCAGCTCTTCAGTAACAAGCGTGTCCGAGCGTGTTTATGTTTGTGGCCGATATCGTAGCGTCCCACCAACACGAAAGCTAAGTCCCGCTATTAGTAAAAAAAAAAAAAAATTAAATACAACTACCCATATACGATTCTTTTTTGCTCAAATGGATAATTGTGCAAAATTATTTCCTAAGTTACCGTGATATTACCGTAGACTGCCGTTTTCAGAACCGTACCGTACTGCAAAAACTTAATACCGTGCAACACTACCCCCGCCTATCCTGTTCCACCGCAAGAAATTCGGAGTTTGGACGGCGAATCGCCCACACAGAGCCCCCATTCCACCGGATTTATGGGCCATGGTGCAGCCGGGAGGCCGAGTGTCAAGCGAGATGGGTTGTGCCCAGTCGGCGTGCTGGCCACCGTCCTAGAGATACCAAGAAGGGCCGTACGTGAACTCGTGGATATTTACAGAGAAGAACAGTGGCTAAAACCAACCATCAAGCTCAGCACACCATTATCCCTCACCCCCACACCGAAAGTATCATGGTGAGGGTGTGGCACTGAAGGATAACATGTGCATATGAGAATGGACCGCACGTGACGATGGTTGCGATCGTGGCGTGGATATAGGCTAAAGGGACACGCAGAAGACAGCATAGCGTGGCGAGCAATGGAAAGAAGGAAGAGACAGATTACAGTAGACTCTCGATATAATGAACCTCCGTATAAGGAACTTTTCCCTACTAAGAACACTTTTTAACAATTTGATTGGCTACCTTTTGTTTGTATGCTAAAAAGACCACTATATAAGGAACAGCTACATATAAAGAACCCTTTTTCAGTGCTGTAAGGCCTTATTACATGCTAAAAACCATCCTTATAAGGAATTGATATACAAACCATTCTGTCCACCAAGAAATCAATAGATTTATCAAACGATGAAAAAAAAGCACACCTGAACCACCACCCAGAATTGAAATTTTTTCACCGAAAAATGCACACCTACAGTTTATGCACACTGTCCTTGCAGTGCAATTGGAAAGCAGATATACTTCGATTTTCTTTGTCATGTGTTTACAATCTGTATAAGGAACTTCACAATCACTTCACTCACAGTTCGCTGTAAAGGAACCTTCTATATTAAGAACTCTCTGTAATATAAAGAATCATTTTTGGGATCACTAGGTTGTTCGTTACAAAGAAAGCCTACTGTAGTATGTAGCGATAATTAGAACATATCAAAACGATGTATTTAGCATTTAGATAGCCATGTAAGACTATATAAAGGACCCATGTATAGATTTCAGTGAAAACAACGCTCGTCATATTACTGTGAAAGTTCGTCAAATTAGAGTCACAATTCCGAGAATTATGGAGAATATTACCGCTAAACTTCACAACGAAGACACTTTCAATGTCTTGCAAATTTTCAATGGCTAACTGCCATCTTCCTCAGGCACTTTTGACAAAGTATCGGCCTCTTCACACTCACATCGTCTGCTACGAATTTCTAACCGCCAACATCGTCTGCTACGAATTTGTCACTGCATTGAGTCTAAGAATAGTATTGGATGGGAGAAAGCTGAGACGCTAGTGACTTCAAATTCTAAGAATGACAGGCATCTGAGATGCTTAGAATCGATAGCCATACGATTGCATGAAATTGGAGGTGCGTCATTGATGAACATTCAAGGGCCTGCATTTCCCCGGGTTGAAAACATCATTGGAAGAGACCTGAAAGAACAGCTTGGCCGACAGTGGAAGCTTGACGAGCTAGTAAACGCGCTGCGCACGAAATACGGGAGGCTGCGAAGAGCAAAAGTTACAAATTCGTAGCAGACGATGAGGGTGTGAAGAGGCCGATACTTTGTCAAATGTGCCTGAGGAAGATGGCAGTTGGCCATTGAAAATTCGCAAGACATTGAAAGTGTCTTCGTTGTGAAGTTTAGCGGTAATATTCTCCATAATTCTCGGAATTGTGACTCTAATGTATAGATTTTTTTTGGGTGCATTGTCCGCAGTCGCAGCAGTGTGTATTAAAATACGTGCGATTACACCTTGCGAAGGATACAGCGTTTAGGCAGTATTTTACCAAATGGTATGTATTTCTATTGGAGTGCTTCCCCTTATTATGTCTGGGTGCAGTGTCAAAAATGCCTTCATGCAGTCTCCGCATTTGCCTCCCCCTACCCTTTTTTTTTTCTAGTTGCACGAATGTAGAGAAGAATCCCCCCTTTTCTATTTCTTGTCGTTTTTTTTCTATCTGGCACCGCCCCTTAAAATCTCTGCAAGCTCTCCAGGAATCGAGTTGTTGAAAAGAGCTGCGTTGTTAATAATGTGCGAAATAGCAACGTACCTCCTATTTCTTTTAGGTAGTTCGGCAATAAGCGCCGTGTGACCAGGCGAGCCAGGAAAGGGCAAAGCCCTCTAATGTGTATAGCGTCATACTGAGTGTACACATGGAATCAGATCGTGCTGTTGAGTGCGAGTGTGTAGTGGCATTCATGGATTAGGTCGTTAATGTGTTAGCTTCCTGTTTTATGCGCGCGACCACTCCTGGAAAACCCTGTAGACCTGATCAGTCATCAGGCATATTTAGTGCGGAGGAGTAGCCGGAAGTGTTGGGTTTGCACCTGTTCACGTTTCCGTGGTTAGATATGCCTCAGCAATAAAAGCGATGTGTGGAATGTGGAGAGAGGCAATTTATGATAAGTTTCTCAGGTTTTCTCTTCATCCCTCCTCTTTTCTCCCCCCCCCCCCCCCGTGGGCAATCTATTTTTCTGAGGGACTTGGAAAGAAACAAACATAAATTAACGGTGCACGAAGCACCCCCCCCCCAAAAAAAACCCCAAAAAAGTTAAGCAACTAGAGAGTCATAGCGTGATTTGAAAGCGTTGAGTGAAGAAGCGCAAACAACAGACTGAGGGAGGGAGTTCCAGGGTTAAACAACTCTTTCCATGAAAAAGTGAAAGCGTAGTTTAGTCCGAGAAACAGTGCCAGAAATACGGAGTGGGTGGCCACGAGTGCAGTTGACTTTTGGAACGAGGGAAAGAACAGGGTCCACATCAAGAAGATTGTGAGTAAGTTGGTAGGTTAGTATCATGTCACCACGATGAAACCGTTCATGAATGGAGGAAAGCTCAAGTTTACATAGGCAATCGGAATAAGGTAAGGAACGAATAGTGTGACACCATTTGGTAAGGCGACGTTGGCAGTTTTTAAGACGATTAAGTGAGTAAAGATTGTAGGGGCGACAAGTTTGGGAGCAGTAACCAAAGACTGGGAGGAGAAAGGTTTTAAATAAAATAGCAAACACGGAGGGTGTAAGGTTGGAGAAACGCTTCAGTACAAAATGGGCTTTACGAAAGGCTTTGGAGAGGACATTTTCAGTATGAAGATTGAAATTTAGAGCATTATCAATAAGGATCCCACGGTCAGGACGATTAGTAACAGGAGTGATAGGTTTACCAGAAAGATAGTAAGGAAAGTGAGGATTATTATTCCGAAGGTAAAGGAATGACATTTATCAGTGAAAAGGAAGGGAATTGGTAGAGGCCCAATGTGCAACACGTTGGATGTCTTCTTGAAGTAATTTGCAGGAAACACAGTCAGAGAAGATTTTTAAGTCATCAGCTTAGCAGGCATTAGGAGAACAAATAATAGAAAGAAGGTAAGTCAGAAATGAAAATATTGAACAGGGGGGGACCAAGAACGGAGCCTTGAGGAACACCAGAGGTAATGAGAAGCCAAGGAGCGGAGGAACCACGAAGGACGACCCGTT
Source organism: Lithobius niger (assembly GCA_023313725.1). Classification (NCBI taxonomy): domain Eukaryota; kingdom Metazoa; phylum Arthropoda; class Chilopoda; order Lithobiomorpha; family Lithobiidae; genus Lithobius; species Lithobius niger. Next base: position 57,962 of record JAHWFP010207636.1, on the reverse strand, counting down.
GCCTCCAAAGGAGTAGGTAGGAGTTAAGCCAGGAAATAATACCAGGAGAAAAACCAAAAGTAGGCCCTAGTAAGTTTAGACAAATGCTTAGCATGTGAGACAGTTAGGGATCGGCCTATGATGACTTTTTACCGATACGATACCAATGAAGGGTAAACCGATCCGATACCGATAATAATAACAATAAATCACGACTAAAAGTTTAAATTCCATACAAATGCAACTTCAGTTTCTGGTTTTGCATGGGTCCCAACTGCCGAGATTATCCAAAAAGTTCTGCCCAGCAATAACAGCATTTTTAATCTTATTCCTACTTATAGCTTCAGTACATTCATCTTCTAGTAAGATTTTTAAGTTGTTCGTTGTAAAGGCATTGAAACTGTCACGTGTTACATTTTCGTTACAAACTCAGAAAATGGCTTTGCTTTTCTCACTTGTTTATTGCTTTTGCCGTGCTTGGTTCTAGTTTTGCAAGGAAGACTGTTGCGTTTCTTGGCGTAACGAATATCTGTATTGGAAGCCTTACAGTGGTCAGATACTGATTCGGCAAAAATACCAATAAATACAGATTATACCGATATCAATATCGGACTATCCCTAGAGACAGCATGGCTCGAAATGCCCAGAAAAAAGTGTGTAGCATAATTGCGATGCAAAATAAAAATTTGCGTAGCAATCGCAAAATAATGGTTGGCAGTTTTCGTGAAGCAAAAATATTTTTCTTGGCAGGCAAAAGTACGTTTTCGTTTTATTTGATGGTACTAGAACAAGAGAATGTGCTTGTGTGATGTATAAATTGCATAATTTGTTTAAATATATAAATATTCTGATGCTTTATGTCACGATTGTGTATCGTTCGATTTCATTCTTTGCACGTGTATAAAAATAACCTAATTTCTGTAGGGATTGAAGAATTTTACGGAACACAATGATTGTTCTATTATAAATGGGCCAGTAAAAGGATTTCTTAACAACGTTTCTTAACAAAATATAAAATTCTTTCACCATGATCATGGCCGTAGGAAGCGGTACGGCTGGTGCGGCATTTGCCGTACCACTTTTCGGCACACAAGTTTTAAAATACCATATATCCAAAAACGCACAACGCTTCTGCTGTCGTCAAACTTTTGAAGCGGCCCTGTAACAAGCGTGTGGCTTTCCTGATGAGCAGCTCATCTTTCCTACTAGCATAAACCATGGAGCTTCTGTACTATCAAGAGTAGCCACGTACCATGCATAAACAGAGCGCAACTTCTTTTTTCCCCGCATCCTACGAAAGACAATGAGCTTGACCAAGAGAAGGGGGTTTTAAGGAGGAAAAGAAGTAAAAGAAACACTAACGTAAGCTTCACCAAGTGGCCAACACCAAACTTTAGAGAAAGCTCAACAGAGCAGCCAACCGATTATAACTTTCTCAAAAGTAAGTTTTGTTAGTCACTAATAACGGAATAGGAAACATCGCCTACATACACAAAGGGGGGGGGGGGGGTGGAGAGAGGAATTCGGGGAAAGATTTACTTATTACATGCTACGTACATAGGGTAAGGTTCTAAAATGAACTGATGTAAAAAATAAATCATAAGGTAAAGGGTAAACGAAGCAAACAGGCTGCATTAAAACCTGGTTTTGCTAGGATACACTAATCTGAGAAAGAAATAAAAGCCAACTACCCTGACAGACTCAAATACAGTACTTCCCACCGACCTCACGTCATTTGGATACACAGCTTATATAAACACACAAATTTGCCCTCTTCCGATCAAAATCGTGCACTTAATAGCACAAATTGGCTTCATGGCCGAAATTAGAGGGGGGAGGGGAAGTAACTGTCGGTTAGGAAAATGCACCCCAATCGGTGGAGCGAAACACAAAAAGAAAAAAAAATCCTCAAAATTTCTCTGCCCCAGCACCTAAACCCCCATAAAATCCTATATCCACTCCTGCTGTAGTCCAAATTTTAACTAAAAAAGTAAACCTTAAGTATTTGTTTATAGACGCCAGAGCCAGATATGACACTATGTCAGTACCAAAGATTGCTTCAACTTCCGTGGTCCTGCTGTGGGAACGTCATAGTGCTTCCCCAGACTCCTAGCTGATTTGATTAGGCCGTACCACTTTTAATTTGCTTCCTACGGCCCTGACCATGATGTTGCATCGCTAAACTGCTACGCATATTTCAATTTTGTATCGCTAATGTCTAAAATTGAGGTGCAAACTGCGATGTGATACCGGTCATTTTGAGCCCTGAGACAGTATCGAAAGCTTTACTGAAATCAAAGAAAACAAGGTCACATGGTAGACCAATGTCAATAAGTTTGGTTATGGGATCATACGTGGAGAGAAGATTGGTGAGGCAAGAACGTTTAGGAAGGAAACCATGTCGGGTGGCCGGAAGAATATTGAGTTGAGAACATTCATCAAAAAGATCAGAGTAGATCAGAGCGCTCAGAGTTTTCCGCAAAGATTATGTAACCCTTTTATTACATTTCGAGTGTGACGCATACTTTTGCAGTCGGTATGTTTTTTTTTCTCTCGATACAGAAATAAGCACACAACTGATATCGTCATATCGCTTGTTGTTATTGTAACCGTTGAGAACCTCTGCACGCTCGTTTTTAGGAGGGGAGTATTGTAAAGAGGCACGTGCAGGAGTTGTGCTTCATATTTCCTGGTAGACTGTTGGCAGCCCAGTCAGGTACACCTTGCAGAGAGTGCGGAAAAGGGGGTGGGTTTTAGGCAGGAAAGCATTAGAGCAAGACTGGGCAGAGCAGAGAAGTGCTGATAACTTGTAGTTGTGAGCAACCTGATACATAGGCTAAAGGATATAAGAGAAAATGGATGAGTCTAGCTGTTTCATTCCGGGATGGTTAATGAAGGAAATGGGCATTGAGGGACATTATTTACAATATTAGACGATTTTCCATTATACGAATTTCGTGTTAAACTATTTTCCAAATTTTTGTTTTTGTTTTGGGCCCTAGGTAGTTATACGAATTGCATGTCAAGACAATTTTCCGTTATACTGCATACTGTACGTTCTTCCAATTATCCGATTTTCCAGTTACACGATTACCCCTCAACCCGTTTGAGTGCATTAGAGTTAGGTTAAGTTAGGTATCGTGCGATTAGGTAAGTTATGTTCACTTCAAGGCCTAGTTTTCAACAAATTCATCGGGACAAGAGTCGTTCAAACTGGATCATACTTGGATCCCGTCACCGAGACACGAAAGACGGCCACATAACATACAAAACGGTAGACCGATCAAATCTCAAGTCAAGAAACCATGAATCCAATTATGATGCACTTAGGCGGGGGAAAAAAATCATCCCTGTCCCTTCCTCTAATGTACGGTCACGTAACAAATTCCAATTATTTCTTAAGTAGACAAGCCTGTACGAATTTGTAGATCCAACCACGCAGTTTATCATGTGCTAAGCTTCTTCAAACAAATCAACCTATCTCATAATCGAATTTGTTCAAGGATCGCTATTCAATCTCTTTAAGAACACTTTAAGTCTCTTTGTTATTATTTAACGAGTTGTGTTGTACCATCTAAATCACTTACCTTATCCAAAATGACAAAAAACTATGACAAGAACCTAAGTTGTGTTAGAAATACGAGGACGCCATATTAAGCTAAACGTATGATGTGACTCGTAAGAAATAGTTCGACGAGCTATTGTATTTTTTCAAATACTCGCGTGCATTTCTTGTGTAGTCTTGCCACTTCAATGTTAAAACTAAAACAACTACACTACTTAGTATTATTACGCTTAAAGATTATCACGTGGGTAAGATTATAATAAGGAAAAAAAACATCCTCCCAGATTCCAAGGTATTAATGAGCACTGTGAGTTGGTCCAACCATGGTTTTCCGATGAGCGGCTTTTGGGTAAAGGTTGAGACTCTTCCATATTTAGTTTCATTTACGCTAAAATAGTTTTCAGATGGCGCTGTCAATCACAAGCGGCAGTCGTATTAAACTATTTGCTAAAAAAGCATTGTTTTGAGTTACGGATGCCTAAAACATGTATAAACACAAAAACGACAATAAAACAAATATAGTACATAAAGTTTAAATTGAAAAACAAATATTTAAATGAAGGTTTAAAAAAAGGCCGCGTCTGCTACCACCCGGGTAAGCAACCTTGCTCTGTGATTGGCTGTTGCAAGGGGGGTTGGTAGCAGACTGGAGTCTCCTACCACCCAGGTAAGCAAACTAGCCCTGTGATTGGCTGTTGCAAGGGGGGTTGGCAGCAGACCTGGAGTCTGCTACCACCCGGGTAAGCAACCTTGCTCTGTGATTGGCTGTTGCAAGGGGGGTTGGTAGCAGACTGGAGTCTCCTACCACCCAGGTAAGCAAACTAGCCCTGTGATTGGCTCTTGCAAGGGGGGTTGGCAGCAGACCTGGAGTCTCCTGCCATCCAGGTGGGCAATTAATTTTATATTCTGTTTCAACTTCACAAAAAAGTCTGTATAGGCGTGATAGCAGAAAATTGCAGCCTGCCACCCGAATTCTCTTTAAACGTTAAAAAAAAAACTGTTCAGTAGGAGGGGGAAGATTAGCATAAAATTGCTTGCTACCACCCGTATTATTGCATTCTGTTTAAACTTGGGGGGGGGGGGG